>BLSH010162044.1:192178-212531 GCA_018402905.1 Glandirana rugosa | reverse complement strand
ATTTTACATTGAACTGGACAATTTTACAAATTTTTCAATTTTACAACAAGTTTCAAACTAAATTTATCTAAAACTAAAGTCATTTATACGACGTTTGTGTTGTTTACTGTTAAAAGTCAAGAAATGTTGGATATTTCACAAAACTTTGAATGACACGTATTATTAAACCTTGTCACGTAACATTCAAAAAATAAATTTTTTTTTTTATGACAATAGTAATCCTCCAAACAAACTTATTTTAAACTTAACATGAGAATTATCAACTATTGTACTCTTAATACGACTGAAAACAAATCTACACCCTGTTCCAAATTATTATGCCAATGATATTTTTCTGATTTACCTAAATAATTGATGTAAACAAAAGTCAGCATAATTCTCATGTTATCAACTATTAAGAGTACAATTCAAATTTTATTCAAACAAACCTCCTAATGATAACAGTATTTTTTTTTTTAAATAAAAAACTTACAATGCACTGTTCCAAATTATTATGCACAGTAAGTTTCAAAACACTTTATAGGTTGTAAAGAACTGAAAATTGTCATTTGTTGTGTTTGCAGCATATTTACTGAAATCAAAATCTATTTAAATCAAACTTTGAACAACATTTTAACTTTTTAAACATTTTAACAGGTCAAGTTACATTTTAACCTAGGACCCCTTATTTGATAGCAGCTTCACAAGTCTTGCATCCATTGAACTTGTGAGTTTTTGGACAGTTTCTGCTTGAATTTGTTTGCAAGATGTCAGAATAGCGTCCCAGAGCTGCTGTTTGGATGTAAACTGCCTCCCACCCTCAGATATTTTGCTTGAGGATGCTCCAAAGGTTCTCAATAGGATTGAGGTCAGGGGAGGATGGAGGCCACATCATGACTTTCTCTCCTTTTATCCCCAGAGCAGCCATTGATGCAGAGGTATTCTTTGCATCATGAGATGGTGCATTGTCATGCATGAAGATGATTTTATTATGGAAGGCATAGTTCTTCCTTCCATACCAGGGAAGGAAGTGGTCAGTCAGGAACTCCACATACTTTGCAGAGGTCATCTTTACACCTTCGGGAACCCTAAAGGGGCCAACTAGCTCTCTTCCCATGATTCCGGCTCAAAACATGACTCCACCACCGCCTTGCTGAAGTCGCAACCTTGTTGGAATAGGGTGGCCGTCCACCAACCATTCACTACTCCATCCATCTGGACCATCCAGGGTTGCACGGCACTCATCAGTGAACAGGACTGTTTGAAAATTAGTCTTCATGTATTTTTCAGCCCAATGCAGCCTTTTCTGCTTGTGAGCATTGGTTAGTGGTGGCCAAATGGAAGGTTTATGCACATTTGCAAGACTCTGGAGGACTCTACACCTTGATGTCCGTGGGGACTCCAGAGGCACCAGCAGCTTCAAATATCTGTTTGCTGCTTATGTAATGGTGTTTTAGCAGCTTCTCTCTTGATCCGATGCATGGATCTGGCAGAAATCTTCCTCAATGTGCCTTTATCTGCACAAACCCATCTGTGCTCTGAATCAGCCACAAATCTCTTAATAGTGCGATGATCACGCTTAAGTTTTCGTGAAATATCTAATGTTTTCATACCTGGTCCAAGGCATTGAACTATTTCACTCTTTTCGGCAGCAGAGAGATCCTTTTTCTTCCCCATATTGCTTGAAAATGGTGCTCTGCTTAATAATGTGGAACACCCTCCTTTAGTAGTTTTTCCTTTAATTGGGCTCACCTGGCAATCTAATTATCACAGGTGTCTGAGATTGTTTTCAGTGATCAAAAGAGCCCTGAGACACAATGCCATCCATGAGTTAAACTGAAAAAAAAATATTTAATATTTGTGACACTGAAATAGAATTTGCATAATAATTTGGAACAAGGTGTATATGGGCACAGTAGCATCTATATGCTGTTGTGCCAATATAGCTGCTATTGTGCCCTTATAGATGCTGTTGTGCCCATATAGCTGCTATTGTACCCTTATACATGCTGTTGTGCCCATGGGCACAACATCAGCTATATGGGCACAACAGTAGCTATATGGGAACAATAGCATCTTTAGAATAAATTCTATATGGGCATAACAACAGCTATATGGGCATAATAGCATAAAGATGCTATTGTGTCCATATAACTCCTATTGCGTCCATATAACTCCTATTGTGGCCATACAAATGCTACTGTCTCCTATTGTGCCCAGTGACACTGACCTTGCAGCGCTGCTGTGAATCCCATGGGTCACGGCTACCAGGATTTAGAGTGACCAGGAGGCAGAGTGATATCAACAGCATGCCTGAAATTCCATACGGAACTATAGAAGAGGCATAGGCTTATGCAACCGACAGATGCCTCCATGGAACTGCTGCCTCTGCAGCGCCTTGGCATTGGTTGATGATTGGGTGAGGGAGGGACGGTCTCTCAGACAGCGAGTCAGATGTCAGAGAGCAGAAGCAGTCAGCAGAGCAGACTCAGGAAAAAGTCAGCGACAGACCCTGCAAGGACCGCTCATGGACACCAGTGTCTGTGTGTAGACACCTTGCTGATTCCAGGGGGGGTCCTTGCTCCCCCTGGCCCCTCTTGCAGACACCCATGTGGCAATGCTATGTTCAAAATTGGAGGTGACTCCTCCATGCCTGATGCTGGGGCTATAGCAGGAGTAGCTGCAGACATGGAGGCAGGTTTAGCCACCCTGGCAGCTGCAGTGGACTGTACACTAGTCTCTGCTTTGGTGACAGAGGATGAGGAGGATGATGATGGTTTAGTAAGCCAGTACACCACCTCCTCTGCATTCTGTGGCTGGATGGCACGGTCAACATCACTAAAGAGAGGAAATGATGCCCTGCCTGAGGACTGACCACGTCCACCTTTTCCTGTGGACACATATGCTGCTGGCCCCCTCACATGGGAACATCTGCATTAAATGTGCAGTAATGCATGGATATATACTGCGTTAAATGTGCAGTAACGCACAGATTTATACTGCATTAAATGTCCAGTGATGCACTGATGTATACTGCATTAAATGTGCAGTAACGCAATGATATCTACCGCGTTAAACGCGCAATAACACATGGATATACACTACATTAAACGTGCTGTAACGCACTGATATATACTGCGTTAAACGTGCAGTAAGGCATGGATATATACTGCACTAAACGTGCAGTAAAGCACTGATATGTACTGCATTAAATATACAGTAATGCACTGATATAAATGGAAATATGTGAAGTGTTGCGCTATAGAAAATTGATTTGTAAACAAAAGTGACAGTGGACACCCAAAATCTGCAATCTCAATGGACAAAAGGGATCAGTCCAAATCTGAGGTGACCATCTCTTCAATCACACAAAAAATAAGGTGGGCCTTTACCGGAATAGATGGGTACACATGGTGACCAGTGAACCAATTAGGCTTATGTGGACTCGTCGACGGTGTTGGGATCCTCCACAGTAACGATGTTGGACACCTCTTCCACTGGACGGCCGATTCACCACACTCCAGATCAGAAAGCCTCTTAGTGTAGTTTTTCAGAGGGTTACATGTGAAAAAAGGGACATGCCCCGCATAGTGTAGTAGTAAAAACAGTTTTATTTTAAAAGCAGGTGTACAGAAACAAGTAAAAAATCTGGCAATAAAATATGGGTAACTGCGATAGGCACACGGTCCTCACTCGACACGTTTGTTCTGCATGGACATTGTCTGGGGGGGGGGGGGCATGTGCCACTACAGCAGTAGAAATACCTACCCCCCATAATCAACAAATCAGTTCAAATGCGCCCCAGCCTCCAGCTGTAATCCCAGGACTTCCGCCCCTTCGACAACATGGCGCCGGCACGCACTCCGTGCCTCACTCTGGATCTGAGGCATATACTATCAGCCACATTCCCGCTATTAGGCAAACAGTATGTATTGCATTGTGGTCATAAACAATTCACAAACCAGACAGAGGAGGTCAGGTTGCGCTCCACGCCTCCCTTGGGCAGTAACTTCAATGACGCCGACAGTGTATCCGTCTACGTCACTTCTGGTACCGGAAAACGTCCCTAGCGAGACCAGAATCGGAAGTAGGAGACCGGAAACCGCGCAGGAAGGGTGGAACATAGACGACGTCCTCCTCCTATGGAATGGCGATATGGATAGTTTGACCAATTTTGTTAATGGACTTAATTCTAACAACAGAGGGATTCTGTCATTTGAAGCTAGCTCCACCAAAGTACATTTTTTAGACCTAAATATTCAGATCGTTGACCGAAAGATCATTACCAGCACATTCTTCAAACCAACAGACAGAAATTCGTACATCTTGACAGACAGTTGTCACCATAGAAATTGGCTCCGTGCTGTTCCTAGGGGCCAGTTCATGAAACTGCGTTGTAATTGTACGAATTTGGATGATTTTGAAGTTCAATCTAATGAGTTGAAGGCTAAATTTATTGATAAGGGTGATTCACCATGGTACCTGGATATGGAGATCTCCCGAGTCAAGGCTATGGATAGGGATTTCCTTTTCCAAGAAAGACCAGAATGCAATACATACTGTTTGCCTAATAGCGGGAACATGGCTAATAGTCACCAATAGATCCAGAGTGAGGCATGGAGCGCACGCCGGCGCCATGTTGTCGAAGGGGCGGAAGTCCCGGGATTAAAGCTGGAGGCTGGAGCGCATTTGATCTGATTTGTTGATTATGGGGGGTATGTATGTATACTGCGGTAGTGACACACGGCCCCCACACCCCAGACAATGTCCATGCAGATGAAGCGCGTCGGGTGAGGACCGTGTGCCTATCGCAGTTACCCATATTTTATTGCTGGCTTTTTTATTTGTTTCTGTACACCTGCTTTTAAAATAAAACAGTGTTTTTACTACTACACTATGCGGGGCGTGACCCTTTTTTCACATGTACCCCTCTGAAAAACGACATTAAGAGCCTTTCTGATCCGGAGTGTGGTGAATCAGCCCTCCAGTGGAAGAGGGGGCCACCATTGTTACTGTGGAGGATCCTAACATTGTCAATCGTGGACGAGTCCACATAAGCCTAATTGGTTCACTGGTCGTGTGTATCCATCTATTCCGGTAAGGACCCACCTTATTCTTTGTGTGATTGAAGAGATAGTCACCCCAGATTTGGACTGATCACTTTTGTCCAGTGAGATTGGAGATTTTGGGTGTTCACTGTGATTGTGATCACATCATTTGGACTGTATTTAACTTTAATTATAATCATTTTTTTTTTACAGTTTAATTTTTAAAGTATCATTTGTTACATATCAATTTATGTTTTTTGATATTGGTAGTTCACTTTTGTTCACAAATCAATTTTCTATAGCACAAAACTTCACATATTTCCTTCTGTTTTGCATTATTTGGTCTAATGCTGTGTTTGCTGCTTTCGTTCACCATTTGTGCAATATTTTTTTGCTATTTTAATGCACTGATATATACTGCGGTAAACGTACTGTAACGCACTGAAAGATACTGCACTAAATGTCCAGTAATGCATGGATATTTACGGTGTTAAACGTTCAGTAACGCACTGATATCTACTGCGTTAAATGTGCAGTAACGCACAGATATTATACTGCATTAAACGTGCAGTAATGCACTGATATATGCTGAGTTAAACATACAGTAACGCACTGATATATACTGCGTTAAACGTCCAGTAACGTACCTACATTTACTGCATTAAATGCGCAGTAATGCACGGATATATACTGCGTTAAACCAGCAGTAATGCACTGATATCTACTGCGTTACACGTGCAGTAACGCACAGATATATACTGCATTAAACGTGCAGTAAAGCATGGTTGCATACTGCGTTAAACTTGCACTAATGCACTGATATATACTGCATTAAACGTGCAGTAATACACTGTGTGACGTTATGCGAGGCACAGTAGTGGATGGGCATTATTTGTCACCCTGCATACGTTCATATTGAAGGGACCCTGATGGAATCTGGTCCAGGTGTTACCAGCTACCTTGGCAGGGCTGGTTCTGGCCCAGAGTTTCTGGTCCGCCCAAAACCCCTCTGCAGCTGGATATAACGACCAGGAAGAGATCTCACAGGAGCTCACCTTGGGTCTCAGTTAGTGGCGGGTGGTGAAATTTTAGGATGGGGGCGCCAGACTCCCCCTTCCTTTTTGAGCCCTCCCACTTCTCATAAGCCCCACCCCTTATAGTTTACACCCCTTGTGTCAGGAGTATACAGTCCAGCATCACCAGATAGAGTATACAGCATCAAAGATAGGGGTATACAGAGTCACCAGATAGCGGTATACAGAGCCACCATATAGCAGTATACAGAGCCCCAGATAGCAGTATACAGAGTCACCATATAGCAGTATACAGAGCCCCAGATAGCAATATACAGAGTCACCATATAGCAGTATACAGAGCCCCCATGTAGCAGTATACAGAGTCACCATATAGCAGTATACCGAGTCACCATTTTGCAGTACACAGAGTCACCATATCGCAGTATACAGAGTCACCATATCGCAGTATACAGAGTCACCATATTGCAGTATACAGAGTCACCATATCGCAGTATACAGAATCACCATACAGCAGTATACAGAGCCCCAGATAGGGGCTCGCAGCACTGATGGACCCCCACCCCCAAAGTCGGAACAAAGTCACACAAATACCCCATCTAATAGCAGGCTGTCACTGTGCAGTGTTCGGCTTGCGGAGTGCATGCTGGAGTAGATGGTCTGCTGCACAGGAGTCGGGACTGAAACCCAGAGGAGTGCTGAGCCTGCGCGAGTAATCACGCAGCCAGCACCTCCACCACAGTCCCGCCCACCGCATCCAATGCCAGTCAGTCACTGGCTCAGGGCAGTCAATCAGACAGCAAGGAGCTGAGGAAAAAAAAAAAGTCAATATACCTGCGCCTCCTGTAGGGGATCGGGCTGACTTTTTTTTTTCTTCTTGTCAGCGGCGGGGAGGAGGCTTCCAAGCACCCCTTATTGACCGGCCATCGCTGGTCTCTGTGTGCTAAACGGAGGGAGCTAAGAGCTGGACTGCAGTTGCCCACAGGTGGTGGAGGGTTCAGGCGTATATCCAGCATGGAGGAAATATTAAAAGCCCTGCTGCAAGCCAATGCGGCCCCACGGGAAACCAATCGGCAGGTCGCAGAGTCCATTGCAGCTCAGCGGGAGGAGAGTCGCCAGGCTATTGCAGCACAACAAGCAGCTCAACAGGGATTGAACCAACAGTTTGCGGAGGCCCTGCTGGAGTTAAAAAAGGGGCCCGCACCTCCTGTGCCAGTGGAACAAAAATGGATGCCATTTACCATCTGCAGAAGATGACACCTGCGGATGATGTGGAGGCGTACCTTACCACTTTCGAGAGAGTTGCTGTGTGGGAAGGTTGGCAAAAAGGACAAAGGTTGGGACTGCTAGCTCCCAGCTGGTGGCTAATGACCCAGAAAATGTCTTTGACCCTGGCTGAGTAAACCGAATGTAGTACCTGACTTAGAGGTCAGGATAGAGGACATCTGTACAGAGCAACTGCGGAAAGTCACTCTCTTTAGAGCCAGAGAAAACGTGAAGGTGATGGATGGGGAACCTGTGGACCCTTATTGGGGGGTGTCTTCCCTACATGGCTCTGAAAAATTATTTGTTGTATCAGGTAGTAAAACGCGGGGAGTACGAAGTAGAACAGCTAGTGGTTCCCAAATGCTTCCGCAGGATGGTGCTAGATTTGCCAGTTATAGGTGTAGGCAGTAGTCATTGTTTGGTATGTTTGATTTTTTGGTCAGGCAACGCATTGACATCTTTGCAGCCACTGTGCTATATGACAACCACCGGCCAGGGTTGTTGGGAAGAGGCCCTTGCCCTCATCGACATGGGGACAAGGTGCTTTGGGGTGGGGGGCGCAGAGCCCCCCCTGCCCCAAAGCACCCATACTCTCCATGTTGAGGGCACGCGGCCTGGTATGGTCCAGGAGGGAGGGGGCCGCTCGCTCGTCCCCACCCCCTTTCCTGGCCTGCGTGCTTGGATAAGGGTCTGGTATGGATTTTGGGGGGACCCCACGCTGCTTTTTCGGCATGGGGTTCCCCTTAAAATCCATACCAGACCAAAGGGCCTGGTATGCTCCTGGAGGGGGACCCCATGTCAGTTTTTTTTTTTAATTTGGCGTGGAGTTCCCCTTCTTGATCCCCAGAGCACAAAGTGCCTGGCATTGTCGGGATCAAAGTCGGATCCCTGTTCACAGACAAACGGTCCAACTTTGACCCCATGTAGGACCGCAAATCGTACAGCAAAGTAGGATCAAAGTCGGGCCGTTTTTTGTTGGATAGTGTGAACCCAGCCTGAACTGATATTCTACACTGACAATAGAAGCACAATAGCACACTAACTATCTAGTAGTAGTGGACAGAGCCCTGTTCTATCTCTCTCCACGCCAATATCACACTGCAAATGGCCACTATGGCGAGAATATTTTTATAGTGTGGAGCAGGACTAAGAGCAATGAGCCATCATTGGATAGAGTCTAGGGTTGCCACATCATCCCTTTAATCCAGGACACCTATTAATTACACAGGTTCTGAGGCTAATTTAATTCAGATAAGGCACCACATGAGTTTAATTACCACCTTAATCAGCCACAGAACCTGCGTAATTAATAGGTGTCCTGGATTAAAGGGGTGATGTGGCAACCCTAATAGTGTCATCATTACTTTTTGCAGTCATGGCTCTGACAGTGCTCTGTGCCCTGATTGGGCAAAGCTTAAATTGCTTCAGCCAATCAGAGCTTTCAATGCAATGTGCAGCGGTGTTCGGTGGGCCAAACAAATGGTCGAACGCCCCGATAATTCGGCTGTTCGTCGAACGGGCGGACATCCAATGTTCGGCCCGAGCACGCCATTTGCCCAACTCTAATAGTTATTAAAAGCAATAACTTCAGATGAATGTTGCAGCAAAGTCCAGCTGCTGGGGCCCCTGAAGATGATCGTTATAAGGCTAACTTGGTTATTGAGACCTGAGCATAAACTAGCTATAGAATCCCAGACCAGAAGGGATGGGGTTAAGTAACATAACAAGAGCTGCATATATAGAGGTTGATTTACTAAAACTGGAGAGTGCAAAATCTGGTGCAGCTGTTCATGGTAGTCAATCAGCTTCTAAATTCAGCTTGTTCAATTAAGATTTATTGTTTAACCACTTGCTGACCGTTGGACATCCAAAGACGTCCTTGTCTTCAAGTGGTGATATCTGAATGATGCTGGCACCTACATGCATCATTCAGATATAATTTTTATCCGCCGGCGATTCTCTGCACCATAAGAACAATCATAGCGGCAGTTCAGCCGCTTAATCGTTCTTATCGGCAATGGGAGGGGACCCCCCCCCGCCGCCCTCCGGTGCTTCTCCCGGGCCGCCCGTGCCATCGGCTGCCCGGAGAACAGATCCGTCACCGGCGGAAGTTGAGCGTAGAGATGACTGATGACCAGATGGTCACCAGTCATCTCTATGCGCTTCGGAGGCCTGGGCGTGATGTATGACGTCACGTTTAGGTCACGTGATGTAAACATTGCCCGTGAACTCGGCTGAAAAGATAGAGATCGCTGTTTTTTTTCTGATCTCGGTCTTTCCAGCCTAGAGGAGAGATGCGGGGTCTTATTGACCCCATATCTCCCCATAAAGAGTACCTGTCACGCAATATTCCTATTACAGGGGATGTTTACATCCCTTTTAATAGGAATAAAAGTGATCAAAAAAAAAAAAATTAAGAGAAAGTGTAAAAATAAAAAAATAAAGGTAAAATAAATAATAATAGTAAAAATTTTTTTTAAAGCACCCCGTCCCCGCGAGCTCGCGCACATAAGCGAACGCACATGTAAGTCGTGCCCGCATATGTAAACGTTAGAATCACACATGTGAGGTATCGCCCGGTGCGTTAGAGCGAGAACAATAATTCTAGCCCAAGACCTCCTCTATAACTCTAAACATGTAACCAGTAAAAAAAATTTAAAGCATTGCCTATGGAGATTTTTAAGTACCAAAGTTTGGCGCCATTTCCTGAGTGGGCACAATTTTAAAGTGTGACATGTTGGGTATCTATTTACTCGGTGTAACATCATCTTTCACAATATACAAAAAAATTGGGCTAACTTTACTGTTCTGTTTTTTTTTTAATTCATGAAACTTTTTTTTCAAACAAAACGCGTTTAAAAAATTGCTGCGCAAATACCGCATGACATAAAAAGTTGCATTCCCTAAGATCTCTGCTAAAATATATATATATATAATGTTTGGGGGTTCTGAGTAATTTTCTAGCAAAAAAACGATGATTATTACATGTAGGTGAGAAATGTCAGAATTGGCCTGGTGGTGAAGTGTTAACCACTTCACCCCCGGAAGGATTTCCCATGTTAGGATTAGAGCACTTTTTGCGATTCGGCACTGCGTCGCTTTAACTGACAACTGCGCGGTCATGCGACGTTGTACCCAAACTTATTTGCGTCCTTTTTTTTTCCCCACAAATAGAACTTACTTTTGGTGGTATTTGATCACCTCTGCATCATTTCTGATCGCCGCTATAAACATAAAAAGAGCGACAATTTTGCAAAAAAAAACAATATTTCTTACTTTTTCTTAAAATACAAATCAAAAAAAAAAATATAAAAGAACAAATTTTTTTTTGGCCGATTTATATTCTTCCTCGTATTTTTGGTAAAAAAAAATTGCAATCAGCGTTTATTGATTGGTTTGTGCAAAAGTTGTCACATTTACAAACCATGAGAATTAATTTCTGCCGTTTTTACTTTTTTCTTTTTGCTAGTAATGGTGGCGATCTGAGATTTTTATTGGGACTGCGATATCGGGGCGGACATGTCGGATATTTTTGACGCTTTTTTGGGACCAATGACATTTATACAGCGATCAGAAATGTAAATATCCACTGATTACTGTATAAATGTCATTGGCAGTGAAGGGGTTAACCTGCAGGGGGAGATCTAGGGGTTAACTGTGTTCCCTGGGTGTGTTCTAACTGTGAGGGGGCTGGGCTGTCAGGGGCATAAGAGATCTAACTGATCCCAGTGAAAGGGACCAGTAGATCTCTTGCCTGTCAGAATGGGGAACTGCCGTGTTTACGTTGGCGGTTCCCCGTTCTTTCCCTGTAGCAGCTCATCGCGGCTCGCCGGCGGACATCAGGTCCGCCCGAGCCGCGCGCACACTCACGCAGAGTGTGGCGGGCATGAGAGAGCGCCGCCGGCGGTACGCTCCCGCCCCCTAGCTGCGCGTCCGCGAATTGCTGTTTATTTGCGGCGATTCGCGGAATACATCCACACTGCCGCAGTAAAAAGACAGCGCGCAGTCGGGAAGTGGTTAAGAGCTCAATACTGTAGTAAGTAGACTGTTTTGGGGATTATCTATAAGTATTTGGAGGTTAATAGTAAAAAATGTAGAGAGTGATTAATAAGTGTTAAAAGCTTGTTAAGAATTGGGTTAAGTGTCAGGGACTAGGTTAGGGCACACGGTGCAGGGTATGTAATGCTAGCCATACATGCATGCTGGCTGATCAAAAAAAACGGAACAGATTCTTCCATCCAAACAAGAGGTGGAGGGGGTAATCCTCCCCGCTGTGGTATCAGAATGCACTGATCGGTGATGCAGCCTTTTGACTGCAGCGGTGATCGAACACAACTTTTTCAACAAGCCCATCCATGAGAAGTTGATCATTAGAAAAAGAACAGCCATAGATAGATCGAAATTAATCTGGTCCCTGCTGAACCGGCTGAATTTTAATCCATCTATGGCCAGGTTTATGATTACCTATTAAGGTAAGTTTAGGTGTTAGAGACAGGTTAGAACCCAAGAACATAGTTGCATTAGTTTTAATTTAGACTTTTTTCAGTACTTGTTTAAAATATTGCAGGATCCTAGCACTAAAAATGAATGGAGTGGAAAATGACTTATTAGGCTGCATTCACACCTTTGCATATCATGTGGCGTAGCTGCAGTGCAGTGCTAATGTTTTACATGTGTTACCATTCCTTCCGTTAAAAGGTACACTTTGTTGAGGACCACCCCAATGATGAAATAAGCAAGCGTATGAAAGATGCAGAGATGTCAATATAGTCTTAGTAAACCAGGACTGTTAAGTTGCTGAGAACAAAAAATCGTGTGGTATGTGTGTGCTTTGTTATCGAGTTTTACTGCATGATCCAGAACATCCTAGATTTGAAATTAAAATGAGAAAATTTAAAGTGGTTGTAAACTCCCTTTAACAAAACAAGAAAAAAAAAAACCTGCAAGACAAAGGCATAATGAGCTAGTATGCATTCGATTATTAGCTCATTGTGAAGTACTTACCTTGGAACAAAGCAATTGCAGTGGTCCCCGAACACCGTGGTGACCAGCGACATGCTACTTCCGGGTTCGCGGCTCCAGCCAATCACAGCGCGGGCTCTAGGGTTGCCACATCATCCTTTTAATCCAGGACACCTATGAATTACACAGGATCTGAGGCTAATTGAATGCAGATAAGTGAGTTGAATTACCACTTTAATCAGCCACAGACCCTGTGTAAATATTGTGTGTCCTGGATTAAAGGGATGAGGTGGCAACCCTAGCGGGCTCCTGTGCTGTGATTGGCCAGAGGTGCGCTGACGTCACTCTCACACATGAGCGTGGGAGCTGTCGGTAGCGGCACACTCAGTGAACAAACGGCACACTCGGGCTGTTTCTTCACTGCGCATGTGTCTATGACTTCGGCACATGCGGATACAAAGAATATCTCCTAAACAGTGCAAGTTTAGGAGATAATCTCGGTACCTACAGGTAAGCCTTATTATAGGCTTACCTGTAGGTTAAAGTGGTTGTAAAGAGTTTACATCTACTTTAAAAATAGGAATTAAAAAGAAAATGAAAAATAGAGTTAAAACAAAACACAAAAAATATACAATAAAAAAATATACATCCCTGCACATATTATGCTGTATAATGCACATACCGTTGTAGCTGTATAGTTCAAACAAATTGTGTTGTTGTAGGTAATAGTGACAATTAGCCTGTAGTCAAACATAGTGTGGTACCTTATTGTTCCATATCTTTAGGCTGTGCAAGCTTTATTTTTATTGCTTAAGACTGTGCTGGGATTTGACCTCCATGCGTAAAATTTTACTAAAAATATCCCTGTTATGTAATTCCCATGCCATTATGTAAAAATGATAAAGTCAAAGTGATGAAATCCAAAAGGGAAGAATAATTAAATCATATAAATAGAACATTAATGAAATTTACCAATATCTTGTAAAATATCATAACCAGCCAGGACCTGGTGTCCAGTGGAGGGATGCTGCAATGTAGTTGGTACTCAAACTACTAAGAGTCTTATATATCAGTTCCTACAAAGAGCTGGAGTTGCTTCTCCATGGCCACCAATCAAAAGCATGCTTGTACTGAAAGTTGGAATCTTAGTGGTGGTTTTGTAAAAGCACAATGATGATATGGGCTGATTTACTAAAGGAAGTGAGTTTTTTCACACAATAAAGTGTTTGCAGAATTTGCTTTTCTTATGATTGGCTATTTGAATTGAGTATTTCTACAATTTGTTGTGTGAAGATTCTCAACTTTTTTAGTAAATCAGCCACATAGAGTACAACACAGCATACAGGGTGCAGTGGTCAGAACTGTGTAATGTACAGCACAGTTATTGAGTTCAGAGGTTAAAGGTATGTGCTGCAATGTTCAGTGGTAGGTGCCCTCTTACATTGGTAGTTGGTGGTAAAGTCCCCCTTACATTGGTGGCTTCTGTAGGGTTGGAGATCATGCTGGACTGACTCAATTAGTAATAGGTGATGGTAGGGGCAGATTGGAAGAGTTCTCTTCCAATGCTTGCTGCCCAACTAAACCAGAAGGAGGTGGTTGGCCCATTTTGGGGGCTTGGGCTGCTTTCTCTGGGTATGGCCTTGAGTTAGTCTCTGCCTGTACTGATAGAGGTAGATAAAGAAGGAGCTCCCGATATCCAATGAAATGCAAGCTAAGAGGTGGATTTGTGGTCCTTTATTGAAAGTAGCAACAAGTGCTCTATGCTGCTGCTGCTGCAAACACGGCAGACACTGATCATTCTGATTTTGGTGCCATGGAAAAACTTGTTTGGGATCCTTCCCCATTCACCATCAGCAAACAGCAGCAGCCCTGAGGAAGAGGGAGCATTTTCCCCCCTTACATTGATGATCAATGGTGCAGTTCCCCTTACAATATTGGTCTGTGGTAAGTGCGACTCTGGGCTGTTGATTAACAAAGTGTGTCCCCTATTGTTAGTGCAGGTAAAGATTCTAATAATAATAAACTAGTGCCCCACTTTATGAGCAGGGACAGTGCGTGTGTGCAAAAACTGTAAGACTATGGTCTTTTTTTAAAAACAAGATGTTTATTGGATATTCCAAAGATGCCAACACATTTTGGGGATCAGTGCTCCCTTTATCAGGGCTGTAAGTATGTGTAAATGAGGCTGTAGCAAGACTGAAGGAGGACAGCAATTGGATGCATTGGCAGCTGGACTGTGAACCTGCCCTTGGCAACAGGAAGGATGCGTTTCTATTGGTTGAAGCTGCCATCTCAGACTTGGCCCATCCCCAGCAGAAAAACTGTGCAGAGCCCATGGGGAATATTGCTGGAGGGCCATGTGAGTAAAAAGCTGGACTGCTGAGGATGGTGTCTATGAGTAGGCCAAAGAGAAAGAAGTTTGCTGAGCAATTGTACCATGCTTGGGGGGTTACTTTAATAAAGTTAGCTGTGAGTCACTGAGAGTACTTGTATGCAGAAGTGTTGCCAAGTCATTGTGAGAAAACTGCTATACCATTCCTACCCAAGACTGTGTTGCTGTATGGGAAACTGCTGGACAGCTCCCACCAGAGACTGTGATGCTGTGAAGGGAGCTGCAGAGCTGCATTGGTCAGAGATTGATCTGTTACAGGTGCTGTATGGGGCTGAGGTAGAGGACTACGAGAGAGAGGAGTGTGTGGCTGATTGCTATCCAGAGACTGATTGCAGATATCTTTGGAATGTATCACAAGGCAGAGCCATAAAAAGAGGGTGCCTAAAGAGGAGAATGCTTAAGAGAGGAAGGCTTGAGAGGAGGACCCAATGCTCACCTTTACCTGACCCCACCCAGAAGGGAGGAGAGGCCTGTTTGCTGGCAGCATGGAGAAATGCATGCTATCATCTTTTTGTAATATTTACATTAAGTCTTAGCATGATGGAATTGCTCTCATGTGTAGGTTAGCGATCCTTATGGTCTGAGGCCAACCTACTTCACCAGGTCCCACATCAGAAGGATAACATCTTTTCACCTGCCAGTGACACCTGACCAAGCACTGACTACAAAGTCATGTTGACTGAAATAGCATAGATCATTGATTTTCCTCCACCAGTTCTGCACACATGTTACACTTTACTCTTCAGCCCGAAGGTATGGAAGGAAGCTGCTGTATACTTGGCAAGGCCTCACACACCCGTGGTCCAGGCCCAGTCCATAGGAGGGTTCTGTTGCTCAGCAGGCCCTGCCGCTTAGAAGG
Organism: Glandirana rugosa; assembly: GCA_018402905.1. Classification (NCBI taxonomy): domain Eukaryota; kingdom Metazoa; phylum Chordata; class Amphibia; order Anura; family Ranidae; genus Glandirana; species Glandirana rugosa. Next base: position 196,991 of record BLSH010162044.1, on the reverse strand, counting down.
GTAGACCAAACAGCCACCAATCCACCCCTCCTACGAAACCTCCATCACTGTCCACCACCACCTCCTCTCCCAAACTGGCTGCTCCTTCTTACGTTTACCTTGTACTCTCCATCACTAAAAGATTAGCATGAAGGTTTACACTTAATTCCCCACTTGCATTCATTGTAGGTGTCACGGTCCTGGCGGTGGAGTCTGTCTTGTGCAGGGAGCAACCGCTCTTGCGCACCCAATTCTGGGACCCCTGATAGAGCAAACAGGAAGTCCAAGAGTGCGGGATGGCACGAGGGCTGGAAGGTCACTGATGGAGATGTGAAGATCCAGAGGGTCATGCAGATCAGAGGGATGGTCGTGCAGGCTGGGTCGGCAACGGGCTGGCTGTGCGGTACCAAAGGGTTAAGCAGAAGGATCGTCAAGTCCAAGCAGGGTCATTAACAGGCAGGCAGCAGAAGTACAAGAGGATCAGGCAATCGGGTGGTCGTAGGAAGCCGGGGTCGGTGCAGGCAGCAATCAGTAGGTCAGGGTTAGCCGGGTCAAGAGGATACAGGTAATCACAGAAAACAGGTAGAGCTGGGGCTCACAGGTCATTAGACACTGTAGAACAGACAGCACTTGCTGCTTGGCTCCACAGGACTTAAATGGGGCCGTTTGGCACCGTTTCCGGCGCGTGCACGGGAGCGCGCGAACGCGCACAAGCACGTGCACCACCATGGAAAAGGGGCAAGGCGCCGCAAACATCCAGATACTGCTGTTCCTAACAGTAGGAGTGAACTTTTACTCTCTACTCTCTTTTACTCTCTATTCATAGTAACACAGATGAGACGATTCACCTAACCATCAACTTCTTTTACTGAATAAAATGGCATGAATATACAATTCCTCTTCATCTCCATGTTAAAGTTTTCAATGAATCACATGGGCATTGCAACAGGTTATAACAGGACCATGTTTCTTTTTAGGTATTAGGCTGGACTGGGATACACAATCCCCCCACCAAAAGACTTTAAATAGGTAAACCATACAGTCTGTAGGAAATTGGTGGTTACCTCATCCCCAAAGCGTACCAGTATACAAAGAGAATTCCCCCTTAGGTGGAACTTTAAATAGGAACACCAACCACATATGTATAAATATATATATATTTATTAATTCAAAAAACAAAAAATCAAAAAGAACATCAAATTCTTAAAGACAATGTATCAAATACAATGTTGAACGTGTATATTATTAAAAAATATCACAAATACATTTCACCAATGATGCCTTGAAAAGATGATAATATAAAATACAATGCTGTTTAACGGTTTAAAGTACCTATGCCCTTGGTTTTTTTTTCCCCTCTTCCCCTTTCATTTTTCCATCTTTTTACTTTTTTCAATATACTTTCATTTTAGAAATATTGGATGACCCTTTGAAAACAATTTTGGTTGCTACACGCTGCCTATTCTAACTGTATTTGTCCACCCGATAGTGACACAACAGTTATTGCACTCATCCTATTGCTTTTGAGGGTGTCTGATTCAAGCCATTGGCAATTGAAGTACAACAATGCCTCCATCCAGGTAACACAACAAGGGCATAGGCACTTTAAACTATACCTATCTGTTAAACAATTGGATGTTTTTTGTCACAGCTTACTGATCTGTTTATGTCTCCCTTACACTAGAGAGGATCGTCGTTTTTAATAATACACCTTTATGCCACAGTCCGTTGTAAAGCTACCCCTGATGAAGGGCCTGTTGTTTTCCTGAAACCTATATGTTAGGTAACCGAATCCCACCTTCGGACAACAGATATACCAGCATTGTATTTTATATTATCATCTTGTCAAGGCATCATTGGTGAAACGTATTTGTAATATTTTCATGATATGCACGTTCAGCATTGTATTTGATACATTGTCTTTAAGAATTGGATGTTCTTTTTGATTTTTTGTTTTTTGAATTAATAAATATATATATTTTTATACATCGCGGCGATCAGTGGTGCCGTGGGTCAGTCTGACCCACCGCATTACCGATTGAGGTAAAAGGCTTCCTGTTGCCAATCACGGCTGATCACAGTGTAAGTAGGAAGAGCCGTTTATTGGCTTTTCCTCTGCTCAGGTCTGCAGACCTGAGCAGCATAGAGCCGATCTGCTGCTCGCCTGATGGGGGGGGCTGCGCTGAACATTTATCAGTGCAACCCCCCTCAGGAACACTCCACTGGACCACCAGGGAGCCTGCCCAGGACCACCAGGGAGCCCCCCCCCCCGGACATCGTGAGGAGGCCGCCCAGGACCACCAGGGAGGGAACATAGAGGCCACCCAGGACCACCAGGGAGCCCCCACTAGACCACCAGGTAAGTGCACTGTAGGGATGGTCAAAAAAATGTTTGTGAAAAAATCAGCGCAAATATATGTAAAAAAAAATTAATTAAAGTGAGTGAGGATGTAATCACTATTATAAATCAATTTTTTGAGCTGCTGGCACCTAAAATGTGAAACCACCCTATTTCCACCTTAAATCAATAGTGATAAAAATGGTGCAGCGCTTTCAACTCCGTGTGAGTTTATGATTGTATTGTGTACAAACGAATGTCACAATAACCTATATCAAAAATCCATACCGCTAAATATTGTGACCACTTTTAATAGTGTAAAGAAAAACAAAAAACCAAAAACAACTTCACATATTAGTGCAATAGTGTTCATGCAGTAAATGATAGTCTGTGAAAAATGAAGAATAAATGTAACCAAAAAATGTCAGTCCATAAATGAAAAAATCCCTTTAAATAAAAAATCCCAGTGGTGACCAAACGAAATTTACAGCACACGTGTAGTTAAATCCTCCACCAGGTGAATGGGCCTCTCACCTCAATGTAGGTAAAGTAGCGCTTTTTACCCTCCCTGGGGTTACTGGGGATCTCTGGGTTAAATCTCCCTTCCGGTCTCCTTCTCCTTTATAATATGGCTCTCCAACCTCCAATCTCCCCAATTAATCCAGCTTTGATCATGTAAAATAAAAGGTGCAATCTAGTGCTCTCCGTATAAATTACTTTAATGATCACTAAAAGAGTAATGTATGCGCTTACAATAAAAAGCACTGTAAAGCCGTGCGAGCTACAGACCGCATCAAAAAGCAAGCAGCTGGAGCGTGGTGTGGGATAGTCGGCTCTTCCCCTCGGACGTGTGTCGTCACAGATAGAACTTCCTCAGCAAGGGGTGGAGCTACTATACCTGACATATCACTTATATCCACCTCATCTGGGCGGGACGAATCATCAACACCAATGGAGCTGTCGCTCCGCTACTATCTACACCGAACGTACCCCCCACCGGAAGTTGTCATCACTCCACTGGAAGTTGTTATCCCTCCACCGGAAGGAGACACTCCAGTGTTATAAATGCGATACTCCTGGGGGACACATCAACCCACCGGTCATTACTGGTTTTAAACCTTAAAAATTTGTACCAACAGCCTGTCTATCTTCCACCTTCACGATCCAGCCACTTTTACAATTATATTGCACATATAAAATTTATCATAACAATATAAAAACTTTATAAAAACTTTTAAATTACAGAAAGGATCTTCCAAAACTGTACCCAATTCAGACAGATCAACTATCTCACATTGAGAACCTTTTGAACTACCCAAATAAAAATTATGTATGCCCGATCATTAAAAATAGCGGGATCACAACCTCATATGACTACCCCAAATCTTCCTAACGATCACTAATGAAGCAATTCAGGTCGAAGTCCACATTCAACCCCCTTGGAGTGAGGACACCGGCCTCAAAAATCCAGAAGGATTCCCTTCTGCTCAGCTGCCATTGTCTTTAAGAATTGGATGTTCTTTTTGATTTTTTGTTTTTTGAATTAATAAATATATATATTTTTATACGTATGTGGTTGGTGTACCTATTTAACCACTTCCAGGCGTATTAACAAATGACATCTGGGCGGTTCATTATCCTGACTGGACGTCTATTGACGTCCTCAGGATAATCCACGATTGAGCGCCCCCGGGGGCGCGCATCGCGGCGATCAGTGGTGCCGTGGGTCAGTCTGACCCACCGCATTACCGATTCAGTGGAAGCCTTTTACCATGTGATCATGCCGTGACCAATCACGGCTGATCACAGTGTAAGTAGGAAGAGCCGTTTATCGGCTTTTCCTCTGCTCAGGTCTGCAGACCTGAGCAGCATAGAGCCGATCGGCTGCTCGCCTAATGGGGGGGCTGCGCTGAACATTTATCAGTGCAACCCCCCTAAGGAACACCCCACTGGACCACCAGGGAGCCTGCCCAGGACCACCAGGGAGCCCCCCCCCGGACACCGCGAGGAGGCCGCCCAGGACCACCAGGGAGGGAACATAGAGGCCACCCAGGACCACCAGGGAGCCCCCACTAGACCACCAGGTAAGGGCAATATAGTGCACTGTAGGGATGGCACTGTGCCCATATATGATGCCTGCCAGTGCCATCCCTAACAGTGCTGTATGCACGAGTGCCACCTATCAGCGAGCAGCTGTGCCCACCTATCAGTGCCCACCTGTGCCACCTAAAAGTGCCTACCTGTGCCACCTAAAAGTGCCCACCTGTGCCACCTATCAGTGCCCAGCAGTGCCACCTATCAGTACCCATCAGTGCCACCTATGAGTGTCCATCAGTGCCGCATATCAGTGCCACATATCAGTGCCCGTCAGTGTTGCTTATCAGTGCCGACCATCAGTGCTGCAGATGTGCCCCATCAGCAACCTTATCAGTGCCACCTCATCAGTGCCAATCTGTACTGCCTCCTCAGTGCCTGTCAGTCTAGCCTCATCAGTGC
>BLSH010162044.1:173195-192168 GCA_018402905.1 Glandirana rugosa | reverse complement strand
TACTAGGTGGGCGGGCCTGCAGTAAACAGATATGCGGCCCGCCCTTCACCAATTATGTCATACTAACTAAGACAATTGGGAGAACTTAACATAACATTGACATAACAGAGAGAAATTTACCATTTCGTGACGGGTTTGATAACCGTTTAGGACATATTATTGTTATTGTTATCATTAATAAACATTTTAGTGTAACTTTCGCGTGGACGTGGACCACGTAGTGTTGAGGACAGAGGTGGGTTTCACCCAACACAACAGTGACGCAAGGTCTGGACGACCAAATATGGCACTAACTTAAAATGGAAATGCAGGATTTGCCAATAGTTTGGGCAGTGCTTTACCATTTAAAGAGAGACAATACAGTTACAATACAATTCAAGAGGGTTAACAGAATCAATCATACTGTATTAACCACTTCCCGCCCGGCGTATAGACAAATGACGTCCGGGCGGGTGGATCATTATCCTGAGTGGACGTCTATTGACAGCACAGCCCTCCTCAGGATCACCCCACTGGACCACCACGGAGCCTGCCCAGGACCACCAGGGAGCCCCCCCCAGACACTGTGAGAAGGCCGCCCAGGACCATCAGGGAGCCCCCACTAGACCACCAGGTAAGGGCAATATAGTGCACTGTAGGGATGGCACTGTGCCCATATATGATGCCTGCCAGTGCCATCCCTAACAGTGCTGTATGCACGAGTGCCACCTATCAGCGAGCAGCTGTGCCCACCTATCAGTGCCCACCTGTGCCACCTAAAAGTGCCTACCTGTGCCACCTAAAAGTGCCCACCTGTGCCACCTATCAGTGCCCAGCAGTGCCACCTATCAGTACCCATCAGTGCCACCTATGAGTGTCCATCAGTGCCGCATATCAGTGCCACATATCAGTGCCCGTCAGTGTTGCTTATCAGTGCCGACCATCAGTGCTGCAGATGTGCCCCATCAGCAACCTTATCAGTGCCACCTCATCAGTGCCAATCTGTACTGCCTCCTCAGTGCCTGTCAGTCTAGCCTCATCAGTGCCCATCAGTGTAGCCACATCAGTGCCCATCAGTGATGGAGAAAATGTACTTTATACAAAGTTTTGTGACAGAAACAAAGAAAAATGTTTTTTTTTTCCAAAATGTTCATTCTTTTTTTATTTGGAGCGCATAAAATAAAAACTGCATTGGTGATCAAATACCACCAAACGAAAGCTCTATTTGTGGGAACAAAATGATAAAACATTTTTTTGGGTACAGAGTCGCACGACCACACAATTCTCATTTGAATCGCAACAGCACTGAAAGCGGAAAATTGGTCTGGGCGGGAAGTGTTCTAAGTGCCCGGTATTGAAGTGATTAAAGTCCCACCTAAGGGGGAATTCTATTTGTATACTGGCACCAAAAGACTTTGGTCCTCCAAAAAATTAAACGGTAATACATAACAATACATGAACAAGTTATCTAGAAACTAAACTTATCCTATGACACATTTTGTTGCAAACATATCAGTCAAAGGAGATTCCCACCAAAGTGTGTCAAGGGATGGGTCAATGAAATCATCCACTGGTGTCATAATGGGCAAAACATGTACGTCCAGGAACCTATGCACTGCAGGACTGATCTCATCTGAACTGTTGCACTGAGAATCATAGATCACTCCCTTAGAGAGGCAACTATTCTTGACTGTTCTCAAGGCTCAAGTGTACTGAGCTGGCTGAGATATGTCTTTCTTCTTTTAAATTGGTCTTTCACAATAACATGATGAAAGAGAAGAAGACAAAGGAGGCGCCTCTAAGTGCAATATTAAAAGATATTTTATTTAAAAAAGGATTAAAAACACTCACTCTGCTTGACTTGTTGCCAGTGGTCTGAGACGCACCCCTCCGCCGCAGAGATCTGTAGTGACGCCACCACGGACTGTCCTTCATGCTGACTGTGCTATAACACAGAGTGAGTGTTTTTAATCCTTTTTTAAATAAAATATCTTTTAATATTACACTTAGAGGCGCCTCCTTTGTCTTCTTCTCCTTCAGCTATGTGAAGCCTGGTTCAGCTTCTTGGGATTGGCTGCCTTGTTTTTGGATCATCTATGTACTGTTTCCCCCATTCCACAGACTAAGCTAAGTGGTGGGGATTGTCATCTCCACCCCTTAGGGACATTGTATAGACTGCCTTGCTTATTTTCCAACATAGATGCATAGACTGGGCTGATAAGAGGCTGCGCGCACATACTTGTTTTTCTTATGCCACAATAACATGATCACTATCATTGGGTCATGATCACTGATGGAGGTGGTACCAGAACAGTACAGTGTGATAACCAGGCTGGAATTGGAAGCTGTGGCGTGTTGGGCTTTAGGTAGACAATCAAGCCCTACAGTAGCCACTGAGTCCTTTAGTGTTAGTCCAGACTGGTAGCTAGTAAGGGGTAGGTCACTAGGTTGACCACCTTAAAGGGTACTTCTCCAAGTTGTAGTAGGAACTCTCTTTGTTGGTTGAGACACATATCCACAGAGAGTTGCCCTCTTCCCTAGCAATCTATATTATAGTACAGTTACTCCATGGATGGAGGAGATAGTTTGTACAGTAGATCTACATTATCATGGATTTATTTTCCACATGGTATTGACACTTACCTATCAGTAAGGTCACACACCTCGTTTTTGACTTTAGAATACATTATTGCTTAATTGAGTGTATCTTTTTTTATATGATCTTTATTTTAAAATTTTTCATTTTCATACACACACATATGTTATATCAAAAAACAGGAAGACAATAATAAACAAGACATAGCAGTCCATGTCAAAGTCTCGTTTGTAACTTAATTTCTGAGAGGGTTTGAAGGGGGGGAAGAAAGAAAAGGGTGCTGGGGTCACTTGGAACTATTAGAACTTATGAGCCTCATCCTTAATGGAATGCCTCAATCCATCCTTCCCCCGCCCCATCCTAGATGGCTATAACATCCAAACATGGTTAGGGTATAAGGAGGGGGGAGGGGCTAAAGGCGAAGTACAAAGGGGGAAAGGGAGAACAGAAACAAAACCTATATGGATCAGAGATCCAACAGGTTAACAACATATGATGGTGTTCCATGTAATTTAGCATCATATCCATATATATACACATTCATATACACCTAGGCACTGTAGCTAATGGCTGGTGGTTGGTGTTGACACAGTCAAAGACCTAGTATGATGGTTCATTGCAGTCCCTGCTGCATCAGTGGTAGGGGCTTCCGGGGGCCTAAGGAGTCCTTGCTAGCATAATGTATCCAGGTAGCCCAGATACCATCTTTGCATGTCGCCATCCACTTCTCCGCAGCCATGAGTTTATTCACAATGGTAATCTAATCTGCCCGGGTAGGGGTTTGCGTTTTTTTCCAAAACATGGAATGAGTCTTCTGGCTGCGTTAAGGAGATGGGGCAATACAGATTTACGGTAATGGCTGAGTGGAATGGTGGGGACATGCAACAACATCTCCATTGGGGAGTTTGGCATCTCAATATCCAGCACCTCCTAAATTTGTGACCTAATGTCTTGCCAAAAGGGCTGCAACCTAGGGCAGTCCCACCAGATGTGGAGGAAGGAGCCTCTAAGGCCACATCCCTCCAGCAGGTGTCTGACAAGGATGGATAAATCCTGGCAAGCTTCGAGGTTACTCTATACCATCGGGTAAGTATCTTAAAACTATTTTCCTGCATTTTTGTGTCCACCGAGCTCGAGTGGGTAAGGAGATATAGGTGTTCTAACTGCTTGTCTGTGAAAGTACGCTGGAGGTCCCTCTCCCATTCCCTGATGTACAAAGGCCTCCCCTCATCAGCCAGTGTGTCCAACAACCCATATAAAATTAACACCACATGCAGGATAGCCAATGTAGACATGCTCATCTTTTCAAAGGGAGTTGCCATGGTAGGGGAGTGGATACCCTGGGGTAGACTATTTGAGTGTATCTTTTAGGCCATGGTGATTTTGATGCGTGGGTGGAGTGCATTCCCATTTTTAAAAAAAATTGAATGAATGTAGACAAACCTTCATTTCTCACTTGGGTCAGATTACAGTATTGTTTTGGGACACTAGAAGAAGTAACTCCAATGACTTTAGCCCCATTTGCTCCTCTGATCTGGTGCTCAACTACTTGACACAGAGCTCAGTCAGTTGGGTCCACTCTTCTTCAGAAACCTCAGTATCATGTGGTCTTTTGGACAGACCATCAACACCCCTGCTCCAGACTCCCGGGTTGGTACTTCAGACTGATGTTATATCTGGACTGAGCAGCTAACCCCTGATGTCCTGTGGCTTCAAGCATGGCAGTGGTAAGTATAAATGCGAGCAAGATATTATCTGTTTTGACCTCAAACTCTGCTCCATACAGATAATCTTTTAACTTATTCACCACAACCCACTTTAGGGCCAGAAACTCTAACCATCTTTATCTTCTTCCATACTCAGTAGCACATTGAGGGGTTGGGCTGTCTTAGCGAACCCTTCCATGAGCCTCTTGTAATAGGAACAAAATCAAAGAAATGACCTGAGCTCAGTGACATTTTGGGGCCTCAGCCAAGAGGCAGGGCTGGCGCCACCGTAAGGCTGCTCAAGCCACCGCCTGAGGGCGCCAGGGTTGTGGGGGCGGTAAATTCCCCTAAGTTAGGTGATCCAGTCACCCAGCAGGGGCCCGCTAGCACATCTCCCCGCCTCGCAATCCGAGAGGAGATCACAGCCACGATCTCCGCTCTGCAAGGGACCCAGCATCTGTCACCGCCCACCGGCCGCCTTTCACAGTCACACACACACTGTAGAGCAGACTGACCCCGCCCCCTGCTCCCTCGGCTCTGATGTATGCGATACACACTGTGCAGTGTATACATCAGAGCCGAGGGAGCAGGGGGCGGGGTCAGTCTACTCTAAAGTGTGACTGTGAAGCCTGGGAGGAGAACATGTGCATGCTCCAAGCAGTAGGCTGATATAAGGTCAGTGATCATATTACACACACTATTTACATGATACCCGTGGGGGGGTGTGGGGTAGGATTTGGATTGGGACAGGACAAGGAAGGAGAGGGGGGGAGGTGAGCTTACTTGCAGGGATTGAGGGGATAACATGATATTGAATGTCCTAGGAGGTGCCTTGGGAGGGGGGAGGAATTGTGCTAGGAGGGGTTTGGATATGAAATCTGCCCCCCCCCCAGTACTCTCTCCTCCAAAGGCACTCCCTGGGACATCTATTATCATGTTAACCCCCCCCCAAATCAAAGAGATGCTGGCTGCTGGGGGGCAAACATGGTATCCTGTGCACCCTGCTAGAGATGTGGGGTCCCAGGTGCCCACATTAGTGCCTCCCTGCGTGGCAAGCCATGGGTCAGTTCACACCATAAACCACACAGAAACACACTGTGTGTTCCTGTGCGATTCACATGCGTTACAGGTGCAGTACATCATTTCGGCCCATTCCTTTGAATGGGCTGAAATCATGCCAGACTGCACCAAATTATAAAACCAGGAACCAGATCACATAGTACTATTGTACCATACAATCCGCTGCATGCAAGCGCATTACATTTACAACCTGCGTTTGGGATGTCATTAAGTTAATATTGATACCCATTGCAGATCGCAACTGCAGTGCTTTTATTATTTCTGGAAAGTCCCACAAAAAGGACAACTGGGAAGTATTGTTGATTGATTTATGTTAGAAGGGGGAGGTTTTGTGCTGGGGGGTATTAGCGTACAAATTAGTGCTGGAGGATGGTGGGAGGAGGGGGGGGCTCCAAAATTCACTTTCACCTGTGTAGGTAAAAATCCTTGCACCGGCCCTGCCAAGAGGAGACAGATTCTAGCTTCTTGGTGGCCACTCACTCCACAGAGATAGTGTGCCCCAGATAAGTGACTGATGACTGGCAGAACTAACACTTCATTATACAATGACTCAGCCTCATAAAGATGTTTCTGCACCTTCTCTAACCTAAAATTATCAGGACATCTAAGTACACCCATACCTTGATCAGATGCATGTCTCCCACAGTGCACTCCATCAGATGCTGGAAAGTCACTGGGGCTCCTGCCAAATATTGGGGCATTCTGTTGAAGAACCCCAACTTGCAGATGAACGTGGCTTTCACTCTATCTTCTGGGTACATAGGAATTTTATGGTACCCGATCCTCAAGTCAAACATAATGGGGAGATTTACTAAAACTGGGGCACACATTATATGGTGCATCTGTGCATAGTAACCAGTCAGCTTCTAACTTCATCTTGTTCAATTAAGCCTTGACAATAAAACCTGGAAGCTGATTGATTACTATGCACAGCTGCAGCAGATTCTGTGTGAACCAGTTTTAGTAAATCTCCCCTAATGAACCACTTTGCCCCGGATAATCATTGTAGTCAGTGGCAGCTGGTGGGTTCTTCTTTTGGTGGGTAGCAAACAACCACACCCCCCTAGCCAGTGGCGGCACTGAAACAGCACACCCCCCCTGGCGGCGTGGCACTGACAGCAACCCACCACGGGCGTGGCTATGGTGTCCTCTCCTCTTCTCCTGGAGTGGGGTGTCCGCTCCTCAAGCTTCCTCCGCCATGTGTCTCCTCTTCCGCCAAAGCGCTAGGCATCCAATAGGATCGCCTGACGCTTTGGCCAATCGGGAAACAGGTCTCATGACCTGCCTCCTGATTGCCGGGGAGGGACTTTAGTGTGAAAATAGCGAAAATTAATTAACTATCATCACACAACAGGGTGGAATCTCTGCGCCCCGGGCCCACCCTTTTTTTGAAGCCTATTAGAGCCTCTGGCTCTAATCAGGTGCTTCAACCCCCCCCCCCCCCATTGGAATCTGATATGTAGATCAGGGGCCAGACACATGGATGGGGGGCGGCGCCCGTGCGCCCTCTGCTGCTACTGATAGTAGTGCATCTGTACTGATGTAGAATAGTTCTTTGATTGAGGGTGTCGAATTTAATACATACTGTACATTCTGAAGGAGCTTTCTTCTTTTGGACCACCATTGTGGGAGAAACATAGGGATTTCTTTGCCAGTCCTCTTCAGCCCTGAAAGCTCTTTCCTCTTTTAGTTTTTTAAATCACCTATTGTAATATGTGCAGACTTCTCTTTGAATGGTTTGTCCTCTTGTTAGCAGTGTTGGGTGCTCTTGGCACATCCCATGTCAAACTAATTTACACAACACTTGACCCAGGAGCATTTGGGCCAGTAATTTTACAGAGGGGTCCATGGTACTAAAGATACTGACCAGGGTTCTTCCTCAGGCCTCTGTCATACAACAATGACTATAGAGTTTACACCTCTATATATATATATATATAGCCAAAACCTTTTAGACATGGTAAATATTAAAAATTTGGTTGTTGAAGTTGCATAAGAATATCATAGGAATGGATTTGGGCAGATTAAAACCTACTAGGAACTCATAGATAGGCATGTGTGCTTGCAGTCATTGTCACACTGGAGGCAGTAAGACTTGTCTAATAACCTTGAGTTGTGTGGAGATGTGGTAGCATTACCCAGGGAGATTTTTAAATATTTCATTTTTAAATTAGGTTGTTTTTGATCTTTTTTTGTCAATTATTTTCATATGTGTGGGAAAATGCATGACTCGTTATCTGCCCAGATATAATTCAAATAGGAGGGCACAAGATGCACATCAGGCCAATGTGGCATGGCAGTTATTATGAAACTCCTTTCTTGTTCCCAGCAGAAAGAACCGTGGGGACAGAACCTTTCAGTTTTTAAGAGGTGCATTTTTATGGATTTAGCTCTTAACACGTGAGGGCACTTTTAGCAGTTTCAGTCACCTAATGGTACTATACTTTTCTTTTAAAAAAAGACTACTCCCTGTTGACTTGTGTCTTTTTTTTTAACAAGACTATTACAAGACTATGTAACTGCTGTACATCTTCAGTGAGTCTGTCTTTACTGGGATGGCACCGTCCAGCCTGACTGTATATGAATCAGAGGGCAACTTTATTGGTGCTCAACCAGGCTACTTCACATTTGTTCACCTGAATCAAATGCACCCGCAATTGCTTGGACCTTGCACGGGCGCCATGTGACTTTCCACCAAGCAGGACAGACTTGGCTAAAAAGCTGGTATTGTCTAAATATCCAATGACAGTAAACTTACTCCTTTAAGGATCAGGCTTCGTTGTTTTTTTTTTAGCTTGAACCTACCCTCTCCAGCCTTTTGCTCCTTCCTATCGGTCATTTAATATGACCCGAAACCTTATTACACAGCAGGAAATCTTAGGATGCTGGAGGAACTTACACAACATTTCAGCTCAAAGTTAAATGGGAAAGGAGGACTACTGACAAATTTTAGGAGAGGACATAATGCGTATATGAGCACTTCAAAGCAAATATATTGCATTTAGTATAACTCAGGGAACTCGACCTTCAAGATTCAATGTGTGACTCTGGGTAAAAATTGTGTAAATCTTGAAAACATACAGTGGCAAGAAAAAATATGTAAACCCCCTTGGAAAAAGTAAGTAAACCCCGTGGAATGAACTTGTTTTCTGCAGTAATTTACCATAAAATGTGATCCGGTCCTCATCTAAGTTACAACAATCAACAAACACAATGTGCTTAAGCTGATAACACACAAACAATTATAATTTATTGTGTCTTTATTGAACACACCCATTAAGCATTCACAGTGCTGGAGGAAAATGTAAGTAAATCTGTAAACCTCCTATGGCAGCAATGACTTCAAGTTGCCTTTTGACGCTTTCGGTACCTCAGGGTCAGACCTGCACAATGTTCAGCAGGAATTTTTGCACATTTTCCATTTCTGAAGCCAGTCTGTGGTGGATTTACTTTGATGTTTAGGGTCATTGTCCTGCTACATCACCCAACTTCTATTAAGATTCAGCTGGCAGACAGCCACCCTGGCATTATCTTGTAGGGTGTTTTTGTAAACTTGGGAACTCATTTTCCCCTTGATGATGGCAAGTAGTCCATGCCCTGAGGCGGTGAGGCAAGCCCAAATCATGATGTTCCCTCCACCATACTTCACTGTTGGAATGATGTTTTGATGTTGGTAAGCTGTGCCTTTTTAGCACCGTATTCTTCCTGAACAATTAAACTTTTGTTTCCAAATCATGATGTTCCCTTCCTCATACTTCACCATTGGTATGATGTTTTGTTGTTGGTAAGTTGTGCCCTTTTTGCACCATACATAGCGCTGAGAATTCTTCCCGGACAATTCAACTTTTGTTTCATTAGTCCACAAAATGTTTTCTGAGTAGCATTGCAGATTCCCAAGGTGCTCTTTGGCAAACTTCAGACACGCAGCAGTGTTTTTTGGGAGAGCAGAGGCTTCTTCCATGGTTTTCTGCCATTGACACCCTGCCTGTTCAAAGACTTACATATCCTAGGCTCATGAACACGTATGTCTGCCAGTTCTAGTGATGTCTTCAAGCCTTTAGCTGTTACTTGTGGGTTCTTCTTTACCTTATTGAGGATTCTGTGTTGTGCCTAGTCATCTTGGCTGGGCTCCCACTTCTAGGAAGAGTAGCCACAGTACTAAACTGTCTCCATTATAGACAATTTTTATAACTGTTAAAGTGGTAGTAAACCCTCCTATCATTTTCAGCCAAGGAAGCTGCCATCTTGGCCTCTGTTTAATCTACAACTGCCATGATGCTGCACATGTGATCATCTATGACACCAGCCATTGGATGGATTGACAGTTTGGTTTAGAGCACAGCCAATGGGAGTGTTACATTTCCGGCACATGCCGGAAATGTGACTGGTTTTTAACCTGTTAACTATTGGATGCCTAAACACTTTGAGATTGCTTTATATCCCTTTACAGCCTTATGAAGATCAACTACAGTTGATTGTATGTCTTCAGAGAGCTCCTTTTTGTGAGGCATGGATGGTTCACATCATCTGATGCTTCCTATAAACAGCAATCTTAAAATATTTGAGTGTCTTTCAATTAAAATAGCTCTAAATCACACCTCCAAACTCATTTCATTAATAGGACTCAACTCAAGGTGTGCAAATTACTGACTCCAATTAGCTTTTGTTGCAGTAATTATTCTATGGGTTCACTTACTTTTTCCTCCAGCACTGTGAATGTTTAATCAGTTTGTTCAATAACGACGTGGAAAATTAAACTTGTTTGTGTGTTATCAGCTTGACTTAGATAAAGAGCTGATCTCAATTTTTGGCAAACTATTGCTGAAAACCAGTTAATTCCAAGCGGTCAACATACTTTTTACTTGCCCTTGTAACTAGATGAGAGATGGAGAGGCAGTCCTGGAAGCCAAGCTCTTCATCCCAAAGCGCTGTCAGTCTAACAGTGGAAGTTTTAAGCCTTGAGGAGAGAGAAATATGAACAAAGTCATGACTTTATTGTGAAATGTTTTTTTCACTGACCAATAAGTAGGCAGGAGGCAGGTCAGTGACCAACTGCATTGCTTAAATACATTCAAGAAAAGTGCAATCATCAAACTGTCTAGATTGTCTATCAGAGGTGTCTGGATAAAAAAAACTAATTGTGAATATTTTTGGTGGGTATCACCATTCCCATATATGTATTTCAAAGTGGAATTTAGCTGTTTGCCTGGAATTTAACATTTTACGGACTGAGTTTTTTTCCAGAAGTGGCTAAAATTAGCTGCCAATCAGTTTTTTATTTAGAGCTGTAATCTCTTCTGGAGCACATTTTACGTTTAAAAGCCACTCTAATCTCTTTGTTCCGTAGGCTGTATATAATAGGGTTCAGGATAGGGGTTAGCACAGAATAAATGACTGCCAATACACGATCATAGTACAAAGAGTAACTTGTGGTAAGCCGCACATACATAAACACAATACAGGTAAAAAACAACAATACTACAGTCAGATGAGATATACAGGTAGAGAAAGACTTCACTCGTCCAACCGATGTCTTTATTTTGAAAACCGCAAAAATGATCCTAATATATGAAATCATTATGAAGAGGAATGTCACCAGGATAATAAAACTATTGATTATGAAATCAGCCAGGACGTTGACGGAGGTGTCTGTGCAAGCCAAGCTAAGCAGTGGTGGAAAGTCACAGAAGATATGTTGAATTTCATTGCTCCCACAAAAAGGAAGCTTAGATATTAGGATTACTTCAGTGATAGGACATAAAAACCCAATAGTAAAACAGAGGGCTATTAACTTTACAGTCAACTTGGAGGTCATGATAGAAGTATAATGCAGTGGTTGGCATATAGCTAAGTATCTATCATAGGCCATAGTAGTCAGAAGATAGCATTCACTGGCTCCAAGAGAATGGAAAAAATAAGTCTGTAAGAGGCAGCCCTTAAAAGATATACTTTTTCTTGCCACTAGAAGATTGAGCAACATCTTTGGAATTGTAACTGCAGTGTACCAAATCTCCAGGAAAGACAGCATGCTAATGAAAAAGAACATTGGGCTATGGAGCTGTGAGTCCAGCTGTACAATGGAGAAAATAATCACATTTCCAGCGATAGTAAGAAGGTAAATGAGAAGAAGACATACAAAAAGGTATGGACCATATCTATGCAGAGTTGGAAACCCAACAAGGATGAACTCAGAGACACTACTTTTATTCCAGGGTTCCATCATTTAATCTGCAAAGGTAAAAACTTCATAGAAGGTTGATATTTTAGAGGTTCCGAAATTCAGTTAGTTACATGGAAGTGTATGTAATGTTTTGGAAAGAGTGGGGAAGAATTAGAACCTCTAATACGTTTTTTATTGGTATCTTTGTAGTTTACCCCTGTCTGTTTGTCCTGGTTAGAGTACATCTTCCAATGGGGAACCTTGTGGTGACAACTATCGAATAGGGGAATTCCTATCAGGTCCTGGTTCACCTGCTGGTGGCACTGTGCTTCCCAGAGCGAAAAGTTGTAGTTCAAGTGTCCACCCACTTGTGTCTCCCATCAGGCAGCAGGTCCCAGTAAACAGTCTCCACCTGATGATGGCTGCTGGGAGAGTACACACTAGCAGGTTTTTTTTTTTCAACCCAGTTGGGTTGAATGAAAAAACTGAGGAGCTCGAGAGGAGGCGCTGTACTAACTATTCAATGTTAGTATAGCGTTCTCCCCGCTAAGCTATTGTGCTCTGAAAGGGGCACTGCCCCCTACCAGAACACACCGGTCAGCGCTCTCAGCCATTGGCAGGGGGGGCAGTAGAGCACAGCACAGTAGAGGAGGGGGCAGGAGGGAACAGTGTAGGGGAGTCAGGAGAGAACAGTATAGGGGGGCCAGGAGGGAACAGTACAAGGGGGCCAGGAGGGAACAGTATAGCGCAAGGGGGGCAGGAGGGAACAGTATAAGGGGTAAAGGAGAGAACAGTATAGCGCAAGGGGGGCAGGAGGGAACTGTATAGAGGGGCCAGGATGGAACTATATAGCACAGGCAGGAGAGAACAGTACGGGGGGGGGGGAGGCAAGAACAGTCCAGGGGGCCAGGAGGGAAAAGTATAGCACAGGGGGTCCAGGAGGGAACAGTATGGGACCAGGAGAGAACAGTATAGGGGGAGCCAGTAGGAAATAATATAGCACAGGGGAGCCATGAGGGAACAGTATAGCACAGGGGGTCAGGAGGGAACAGTATTGCACAGGGAGGCCAGGAGAGAACAGGATAGGTGTCCAGGAGGGAACAGTATAGCACAGGGGGGCCAGGACAGAACAGGATGGGGGGCAGGTTGGAAGAGTACAGCACAAGGGGCCAGGGGAGAACAGGATACAGGGGCAGGAGGGAACAGTTTAGCACAGGGGGGCCAGGAGGGAACAGTATAGCACAGGAGGGCAAGGAGGAAACTGGAGGGCAAAATACTGGGATCTGTACGAGTTTTTCTATGCAGAGTAACGCGTGATATCACACACAGGCACCTAGGATGGACAGGAGGGGAGGGCCGGCTGGGATCGGCGCACAGCAGTGATGCAAGTTATTTATCTCTGCACTCTGTAACCTGTCAGCTATGTGGGGATGTGATCCACCGTTCATCTGCTTGTAATGAACAGGTAGATCATGGTTGAGAAACACTGCGTTACAGTGAGGTTAGGTATACTGCTGACTTTGAATTTCAGTGCGATTATGTAGTCCTACTTGGGTTAAATGTGCATATTCTATGGGGCAAAACTGCACTGGAATTGCACCAAAGTAGTACAGGAACCTCTTCCAAAACCACTCACATTGATGTGAATAGACATTATTAAAAACAATGTGATTTCCCTTGTTATGCGATCCTTTGCGACTCAAATCACATCTAAAATTTACCCTAGTGAACCAGGCCTGAGTGAGCATTGTCACCCTAGTACAGATTGTGTTACTGGTAGGAACTGATGAAAATAAAGGGGAAAAAAATGAAAAAGGAAACGAATGCAGTCACCAAATCTAAGGACTGGTAAGCTGCAATATATTACATTTCTGTTGTTGCGTTTACGTAAACTTTAAAGGGGTAAACTGAGGACTGTACGGTAAAATAACACCTATTTTTTTTTTAATTGAAAAAAAGGTTATTTGATTTAACCTTGCCTCAAAGAAAGTGTTGTGCTGTGGAATTCTATAACTACTAGCTGGAAAAATATGTAAGCTGCTACTGCTGACCACCTTCTGAAAATGTTATTTGCTTGTTTGTCTATGCCTACCTGTGTCATTGATATACACAATTTCAAAGCTCATGATCCGCATCATCAGAAAGTACTGAATGTGTTCGGTGGTCTTAAAACTC
Source organism: Glandirana rugosa (assembly GCA_018402905.1). Classification (NCBI taxonomy): domain Eukaryota; kingdom Metazoa; phylum Chordata; class Amphibia; order Anura; family Ranidae; genus Glandirana; species Glandirana rugosa. The sequence goes on along the minus strand of BLSH010162044.1, from coordinate 178,472 downwards.
CCTCTTCTTCAGGGCTACAAGTAAAGAAGAGATTCCCGAAATGCACTGGAATTTTCACATTGCAGTAAAATCAATATATTTACATCTAAATGTATTGCAGTACAGGCAGTCCCCGAGTTACAAACATTGAGTTATGAACATTCGAGTTACGAAAATTTGAGTTACATATAATTCATACTTTAAGGTGACCAGATTTTTAAAATGAAATCCGGGGACGTATTTTTTTTTTTTTTGATTGGCAAATGGTAAACTATTTTAAAAGCATATTTTCCTCAAATTATATATGCAGTGTATGTGGTATGTGTTTATGGAATGATTGCATGATATATACGTTATTTCTCACATTTTGTCCATGAGATAAAAAAAAAGAAACTTTTCAATGCATATTTCATATTTTATTCTTACCAAAGATCAGTGCCCTGATAATCAGTGGCAATGTCCCATTAACACAAACTGGTTATTGGTTTTTCCCAATTTTTTGATCATGTGTACTAGGTTTTACTCTAGTACAGGGTCGGCAACCCACCAATCGCGGTCTACCTGCCGACCACGAAAAGGTTCCTGCACCGCTGTCCCCCGCCTTCTAGTGGCTAGACTTTCTCCCTCTAGTCTCCTCTGCTGCACCTTCAATGTCCCGGTCATTCTCTCTCCCTCCTGCCTCCTCCACAACCAGCCCTAACAACAGGACTCTGTGCCCGATGATCTTTGACTTCATCAGTGTTGTTCAAGTGGAACTCCATCTCTCGAAGGTTGCCTACCCCTGCTCTAGAAGTTGCAATGAAGGATCAGATAAAGGTGACATCAATGGCAATCAGATAGGGGGTCAGCCTGTCAATAATGGGGTATCCAGGCACACCCCTACATCCCACCTCCAACAGGCAATGTGCACAGATCTGGCCCGTGCAGGAAGCGCACACTCCCCATACAGAGACATGAGACTGAGCAATGACACTGAACAATGGAGAGACGTGCAGTGACAGGGCAGGCTGACACATGACACTGGTAGCCCCTCTGAGGAGCCTGGCAGCCCTCCACCAAAGTCCTTCCCTGAGATGCACACCACCGATCTGTCCATACAAAGGGCTGACAAGAGACCGGTCAGCTTGGAACCAATGTATCCCAGTGCAGAACAGGTCAAGCAGTGATCTGGAGCCATCTGGAGAGCCCTGGGGTGCCATGCCTGACTCATCCCCTGTCCCCCAGTGTAGAGCCAGGCACAAAACTGTACTCATAAAGCTGTAAGTTCAGCTTTGTGCCTGACTATGAAGTAGTATAACTGGCTTTGTAAATACTGCTTAGGAGTACTTACAAAGCCTGCAATAAAGCAGTAATTACAAAGCTAATTAAATACAAATCCTCAACGTTTTTTGGATATAATGTTCTCCCCTACAGCCTGAGCACGGTGCATGGCTACTGAGGGGAGAAGGCCTGAGAGACAGCAAGTGTACATGCATCATAAAAGCATGACCATGAGTCAGCTTACAGTAATTAGCACTATAATGGTAATTAAAGTGGTTGTAAAGCTGCCCCCAGCCCCCCCCCCCCAAAAAAAATAAAAAACCTGCAAAGCAGAAGCATAATGAGCTATTATGCAGTGCATACTAGCTCATTATGAAACACTTACCTCGGAACAAAGCTGTTGCAGCGGTCTTGGCACACCGCTGTGACCGGCAACATCAGTCTTCCGGGTCTGCGGCTTCGTCCAATCACAGCGCGGGCTCCAGCGCTGTGATTGCCGGAGGCGCGCTGACCGCACTCCCGTGCGTGCGCACAGGAGCCGTCATTTACGGCACAGATACAGAAGAAACTGCACCCTGGGCTACCCCGGGTGCCAATTCTTCAGTGCACATGTGCCGATAACATTGAACCAGACAATCTTCCATCCTCTAAAGCAGGGGTAGGCAACCTGGGGCCCTCCAGCTGTTGCAAAACTACAAGTCCCATCATGCCTCTGGGAGTAAGTGTAACTACCAGCCTTGCAATGCCTCATGGGAAATGTAGTTCCACAACAGCTGGAGGGCTACTGGTTGCCTACCCCTGCTCTAAAGCCTCGTACACACGAGTCGACGATCGTATACAACAGGTCATATGAACGACCGGTGTATGCAAAATCGATCGTTAGTACGCGCGATTAGAACAGCCGGCGGACGACGGTCGTACAACAGGTGTTGTATGAGCAAACTAGAAAACTTTGGTAGTACCAACAAGCGGTCATACAACCGTTGTATCGTGTGTACAGAGAAGTTGGTCCATAACACGTTCTTAACCACCTCATATACACACTCCCCAATCATATCCCAAAATACACAATAAAACTCAACCGGTAATCCATCACTCCCAGGTGTCTTCCTTTTCTTCATACATTTCACACACTCATCCACCTCCTTCGTACTCATTCAACATCTCCTTATCCTCCCTATCCAAGCAATCCTCCACCTGTTCCAAAACCTCACTTTCAGCCTTCTCATCCCTCTTCCTTTCAGTAAATAAGTCAGAATAAATAAATAATAAGAAGAATAAATAATAAATACATTTTATTGTTTTTATACTATGTGTTTCCTGCACCAGATAGAATCTTGAAGCAGATTTTAAGGGTGTGTTTTGTTTTCTTTTGGGCCTCGAAATTGGAGAAATTGCGGAGAGAGAAGGCGATGAAAATTGTGGTGAATGGTGGAAAAGGATTGGTGAACATTGAGAGATTTCTGGTGATAAAGTATGTGAGTACATGTGTGAAATTGAGTGGAAAAAAAGTGTGGCAGGATGTATGGTAAGGGATGCGGGAGGGGGTGTATTACGAATATTTAAGTTATGTGAGATAGATTTGAGAAAGCCAATGTGCTTTAATGCCCCGTGGTTTTATGTGAGGATTGAAAGGTGTATACGAAGGAATGTTTTACATGAAGTGACGAGAGAGAAATGGTGTGAAAGGAAGAAGGTGATGAGAATATTGGAAGAAAGGGAGGAGTTGGAGGGAATTGGGGGTTTGAATGGGTTGAAGTGTGGGAAGGTATGGAAGAATGTGGCTTGTAAGGACCTGGATAACAGGCAGAAGGATATTGCATGGATGAGTGTACATGGATGCTTGCCAACGAGGGAATTTCATTTCGGAGGAGGAGATTGGTGGATAGTGAGGTGTACCAAGGGAGGGGTGTGGTAGGATTGACAGAGTGGTACATATTTTTTGGGAATGTGCTTTTGCAAGGAAAGTATGGAAGAGAATGGAAAAGATGATTGAGGGGTTGGTGGGGGTGAGAAGGGTATCATATGAGATGGTATTGTATGGTCTGAATGATTTAAGAAAAGAGGAGGAGAGAGTATTGTGGATCGTAGTAAATTGTATGAAAGAATGCTTATGGGATGTGAGGAATGTGTTGGTTTTCAGGCAAGACACTATAAGGGTCCTTTCACACCAGCGGAGCCCGTTTTGACGAGCTCCGCTGCTCAGCAGGGATCCATCCGTTGATCCCCGCTGAGCCGGCGGATGACAGGACAGTCCTGTCACAGCTCCATTCTCCTCTATGGAGGATCGGATGGACACGGACCGTCTGTCCGCGTTCATCCGATCCAATCTGCCAGACGGATGGAAAATCGGGTTTCCATCCGTCTGCTTTTGTCGGATCAGAGCGGATCGGGTGTCAGCGGACATGTCACCGCTGACATCCATTGCTCCATAGAGGACAATGGAGCATCCGTTCGGGTCTGCCTGAAAAACTGACAGGCGGACCCGAACCATACGCCCATGTGAAAGGGGCCTTAAAGTGAAAGAGTGTGTGGCCATGGTCCATGGTAGAGTTTATAGTCATGCTTTCTTTGACTATAAAAAATTTGGGGAAACAAGAGCACAGAACAGTTGGAAATTGTAGGAGTGGAAAAATTGGTTTACTATAAATGTGTGTTTTGATTATTTTGTAAATAACCTTTTGTTTTTGCTTTTTCTGCAGGGTGAGCATATCCGGTGATGGAGGGACAGCGAGGAGGGATAGAATAGGAGTGTTTTGTTTGATATAGGGATAGGGTGAAGGGATAGGGTGTTATAGGGGTAGTGTGATTTAGATAATTAAGGGTGGTTGAAGGTTGTTTGTACATACATTTTGTCTTTCTGATATGTTGTGAATATTGATCATTTTGATGGGAGGTTGTAGGGTGCGCCATAAGGATTACTTAGGATTTTTGTATTATGGAAGGGGTGGGATCAGGGGAGGAAATATGTTTATTTTTTGTAAAGATGTCTTTTGTGGAAAATGATATGGAACTTGCTTTGTATGGAAATATATTTTGGATTGTATGTTTTTACTTAAAATTTTAAATAAAATAATTTAAAAAAGTACCTCCTCTATGGTTCAATTCAGTTTCTGCTCCAGAAGTTCCATCACTCCTTTTGTTAGCTGCCTGGTGATAGTATGGTCAGCAACTGCAGGTGTTACCCTGGGATGGGTTTTTCCTGGTTATATGCCCCGATCAGGTCATTAGCTTGTAAGTGCAATTTTAGTTCTTTAACTTTTTTTTTTTTTTTTTAAATTCTTTTTATTGATTTTCACTTTAGTTACAAAACAGAGCCTATCGGGCATACCCAGGCTCAGGTTAACACATCGCAACAATCTAACACAACCTCTATACTAATAACACTCCTCGCTCCAGTAGGCACTTGAATTGTCGGAAGGTATAGGCAGCAGCCATCCATAGGGCACTTCGGTCTTCGTTCAGGAGAGAGACCCCTTTACATAGTTTATGGGGTGGGCAGTGGTTTGTCACGTTCTTACACATAACTCTACCCCCACCCTGGCCTGGACTAGCTGGATGGTTCAGGATCGGAATTGGTAGACAGGTCCTCTACCCAGATGTCCCAAACTTTATGAAATTTTTTTGGGCATCCTCTCGCCAAGTAAGTAGCCTTGTATAGCGGCAGGTTAACATTAATTAATTTTTTCCAGGATGCCAGAGTTGGAGCTGACGGGGATTTCCAGTGTAGGAGGATGTCTTTCCTGGCATAGAACAGGAGCAACCCTATCAACGTTCTAGAGGCCCGGGTGTATGCTAGGGCGCCCACCAGACCCAGCAGGCAGACCCCCACCACCTGGGGAATTTGAATAGTGGTCACGGATTGTATGGCCGAAGCCACCCCCGCCCAGAAGGGTTGTATATTGGGGCATGTCCAGAAAATGTGGAGAAAGTCTGCCGGGTCCGCCACGCACCTCCAGCACCCAGCCGGGACAGTGGGATATATTCTGTGTAGACGTGCCGGTGTTAAATAGATCCTATGTAGGATTTTAAACTGGA
>BLSH010162044.1:129424-160723 GCA_018402905.1 Glandirana rugosa | reverse complement strand
CTGTAATTTGCAGGTTGGACTGTATCACCTTCAGGACCTGTTGTATCTTTTCCAATTTTTCCTCCGGAAGAAAAATTCTGACATCTTGAATCAATCTCGTACCCCAGAAAACGTATCCGCTGTGTGGGTATTAGGTTCGACTTCTGCTGATTTATTAGCCAACCGAGCCTGCCTAGGTGTGACAAGGTTATTTGTAAATCCGTCAACACCCTCTCTTCTGATTCTGCGAAAAGCAGCAGATCGTCGAGGTATGGCACTATCAGGATCCCTCTCATCCTCAGGGGCTCCAGGGCTTCTGCCAACACTTTGGTGAATACTCTGGGGGAGGATGAGAGGCCGAAGGGCAGGGCCCTGAACTGAAGATAGCTTATCACTCCCCCGGTGTCTATGGCCAGTCTGAGAAACTTCTGGGAGGACTCTGCTATTGGGATATGCAGATACGCATCCCGAAGATCGATCGATACCATAAAACACCTGTGGATGAGGAGACTCCTGATTGAGAAGATGGTATCCATCCTGAACCTCTTGTACCTGATGGATTTGTTCAGTATCCTGAGATTCAAGATCAGGCGAAATTTTCCCGAAGGTTTCTTTACCAGGAAGACGTGGGAATAAAACCCTTCCCCCACTTGCTCTTCTGGAACCTGTATTATTACACCCTGTTGTATCAGTTCCCTTAAAAGGGCCATCATAGCCAGGGCTTTTTCCCGGTCCTTCTGCAATTTTGTTATATATAACCTTTGCGGGGGGATCCGTGAAAATTCCAGATTGTAACCCTTCTCGATAACCCTGATCACAAACGGGCTGGTTACTGATTCCTTCCAGGTTTGAAGGAAGGCTTGCAGCCTTCCTCCAACTGGGAGGCGGTCGTCACTGTTTTTTAGAGTTTTGCTCTGGGGCCCTGAAGAGCACTCCTCCTCTGCCTCTTCCTTTCGGGGGAACCCAGGTTTTCTTCTGTTCCTTTCCTTTATAGGACTGTTGAAAATGACGAAAATTCTTTTTCGCCACCACCACCTTCTTTTGCGGGAAGGCTTTCTTTTTATCCGCCGTACGGTCTAAGACGGATTCCAACTCTTGTCCAAAGAGTAGGTCCCCTGTGAATGGTATTCCACATAGCTTGACCTTGGACGTAGAATCCCCTGACCAAGTTTTAAGCCACAGGGCTCTTCTTGCCGAATTGATAAGGGCCGATGATCTCGCTGTCATCCTGATCGATTTTGCCGATGCATCCGCCATATATTTAACCGCTCTAAGGAGCGTAGGGAAGGACTCCAGTAGATCCTTCCTGGAAGTGCCTGCCACCACATGCCCCTGCAGCTTCTCAATCCAACACTCCAAATTTCTTGCCACCACTGTGGCAGCCATGGCTGGCTTAAGATTGGACATCGAAGAATCCCAAGCTTTCTTGAGAAGGGAATCTGCTCTCTTGTCCATAGCATCCTTGAGGACCCCCATATCCTCAAAAGCTAGGTCAGTTTTCCTAGAAACTTGAGAAAAGGCCGCATCAATTTTTGGTCTTTTATTCCACACACATGACTCTTCCTCATCGAATGGAAATCGCCTCTTAAGAGTTTTGGAGAAAAACTGACCCCTTTCTGGATCATTCCATTCTTTTTTAATGGTATCCGTTAGGACCTTATGCACTGGGAATACCCTGTGCTTCGTGCCTTCTAAACCCCGATACATCTTATCGTGCACCGATAATTGTGTTTTTTTCCTCCTGAATCTGGAGTGTGGAGTAAATGGCTTTGAGAAGCTCTTCTACTTCTTCCAGAGAAAGCTTGTAGCGAGAGGGTGACCTCTTCAAACTCTTCCTCTTCTGAGTCCTCTACAGAATAAGGAATGCTACATCTTTCTTCCTCTGAATCCTCCTCCTCTTGACCAGAGATGGATGGCAGAGGTTCGGGTAGAGGGCTTCGGCTCTGTCCAGAACCCTTTTTTATCAGGGACCGCACTGACCCCAAAGTATCCGCCAGTTCATTCCTTACAGAAGAAAGCAGTTCTTTACACTCTTGTGAGGTTTCTTCCTTTACTAGGCCTGCAATGCAGGATCTACAAAGGACCTTGGGCCAGGAATCCCTTAGGGGGTTTTTGCAAGAGGGACACTTCCTCCCGGGGGCCTTCTCAGATTTGGCAGTGGCTTTGCCCTATAAGACAAAAAAGAACAATAAGCTAGTAACCCCTCCCGGAACCTGAGCCTAGAGGGATACACCCGCCACCAAAGAGAGAGAGACCGGATGGAAGAAGAGCCCCCTCCAGAGCATTGTGCTGTTAGAAGGAAGTAAACTTCCAACAGACAGCTGCAGGCTTAAAGTTACCAACAAAACACGCAGCCCAAAAGCAAGATAAGAGGCTACCACTGAACCTCTCTTACCTGGGCCTGGCTGGGGTTAGGAGCGCCTGCATCCGCCATCTCCACGACCTGGACCTCCATTGCCGCGCCGCAGTGATCATTCGTGGCTTTCTTTTAAAAGAACCCTCCTCCCCGCGTCTCCACGTTTGGAAACCGGAAGGAAGCCCCAGCCAGAGGACCCGCCCCCTCCTCCTGCGTTCCAGCGGCCGGAACTACTCGCCGCTACGCCCCCGCCGGAAGTCCCGCCCCCCGGAAGCAGCGTCACCCGCTGCTCCGGGATCCAGTCCGATATACCGAGCCCCTGCTCGGTATACACACCACAACCGCGGCCCTGGACTCTAGGAGCAGGCACTCCCAGCTGGCTATCACTCCTATGAGCCAGAAGAGGAGAGGACACCGGAACAACCCCTGCTCGATCAAGGAGATGCTGGGCTGGTCCAAGGTACCTTTTTTCCCCGGGAGACTACCTCCTACCAACACAGAGAGCGCAGCTCCCTCTCTTAGTTCCCCAGCAGCGCTTCCACCATGACGGAGGAAACACTAAGACTGAGGGCATGGTGGAAGCAGCCGCTTTTAAAGGGGCGTTGACACGGCAGTGTTTCCTGTAAGAGGGGGAGCTGCGCTCTCTCCATGGTGCTGTCCTGAAAGGCGAGAGGAGAAACATCAGTTCAAACAAGGAAAGTCCAAACTTGAGTGCAATATGGTGATAGGAAGCCTATTAACGAGGTGCTTCAAATCCCAAAGTGTAACTCCACCTTGGACTCTACACAAAAAGAGCCACTTAGGCTTGTGTATGGTTAAAAACATCTGTTGGGGGAACATATAACGTCTCTAGGTCTCTACTTTAGGTGGACCATAACACATCCAATGAGGGAATAAAAGATAACAAACGCTTATCACAACGCGGGGCCCGCCCCAGATGACGTCAGATGTGACGAAACGGGTAATATGGAGCGATCACTTGTGATGTCACCACACACACAGTTATTGCGAAGTGATTGGTACACACCCCGAGACAGTTATTCATTATAAGTGCTTGTTATCTTTTAACATGTGAGTGATTAGCCTTTTTTAAATAAACGAGTTATACAGCTTTACACTGTTGGTATTCCTGGTTCTCTTTATATAGCACGGCTGAATGTTTCCCTCAGTGGATGTGTTATTCTGGCGACCTGATGTGGAGACTGTAGGTGTTATATATTTCCCAAAAGATGTTTTTAACCATACATAAGCCTAAGTGACTCTTTTTGTGCAAAGCGTTTCATATGTTCAAGATGGTGGTTTACTTTGGGTTTTGAAGCACGTGGTAATAGGATTCCTTTCACCATATTGCACTCAAGTTTGGGCTTTCCTTGCTCGGAGTGAAATTTCTACTTTTTTGTTAAAAATAACAAACATGTTATACTTACCCGTTGTGCTGTGCAGTGGTTTTGCGGGGAGCAGCCCAGATCCTCCTCTTCTGGGTTCCCTCTTCGGTGCTCCTGGCCCCTCCCTCCTGTTGAATGCTCCCACAGCAAGCAGCTTGTTATGGGGGCACCCGAGCTAAGCCACAGCTCCCTGTGTCCATTCAGACACAGAGCCACGGCCCGGCCCCACCCCCTCTCTCTCCTCATTGGCTCACTGACTTTGATTGATAGCAGCGGGAGCCAATGCCACTTTGCTGCTGTCTCAGCCATCGAGGAGGAAGAGACAGACAGCCGAGACTCTCATGCAACATCGCTGGATCGAGATGGGACTCAGGTAAGTATTAGGGGAGCTGAGAGGGGCTGCTGCACACAGAAGGCTTTTTATCTTAACGCATAGAATGCATTAAGATTAAAAAAAAACTTCTGCCTTTAGAACCACTTTAAAGAAAGGGGAAATTAATACTAGATGAATATTGTCTTGGTTTTATAAAAAGATTACTCCTCCGTGCATATGCTTACTTTATCATTTTGCAGTGCTATATATATATATATATATATATATATATATATATATATATATATATATATATATATATATATATATATATTAGGGTTGCACCGATACCACTTTTTTGCCACAAAGTACGAGTACCGATACTTTACCGTTGTTAGTCGCCGATACCGATTACCGATAGCTACCGCATAGGAAGAGTAGGTAGAGGGGTGGTTTGGGAGGTGCTCCTCAACATCCCCTTTACATTACACAGCCCCCTGCTCCTCTGAATCCCCTTTGCATTACACAGCCCCCTGCACCTCTGGGCCCCTTTACTTACCACAGCACCCTGCACCTCTGGGCCCCTTTACTTTACACAGCCTCCTGCTCCTCTGCATCCCCTTTACATTACACAACCCCCTGCACCTCTAGGCCCCTTTACTTTACACAGCCCCCTGCTCCTCTGCATCCCCTATACATTACACAACCCCCTGCACCTCTGGACTCCTTTACATTACACAGCCACCCCGCAGCTGTGTATTTTTTTTGGGGGGGTCACCTTAGAGGGGTGAGTGCGGGCGGAGCTGGGGGGGTCTTACTTTGTTGGGGTTTTTTTTTACTTTTTAAATTTTTTTGGGGGGGTCACCTTGGAGGGGTGAGTGCGGGTGGACCAGGGTGGGGGGTCTTACTATGTTTGTTTTTTTTTACTTTTTACATTCTTTATTTTTACTTTTTTGAGGGGGGTGGGGTCTTTGGTGAGATATCAGAGGTCTAAACAGAACCCCATATCTCTTATTTTGAGACAGAGAAAAGGAACTGAAGTCCCTTTTCTCTGAAGCACTTAACTTCAGTGGCTTCAAACCCTTCCCCCCCCCCCATCATTTAAAGAACTATGTGTGGAGTGAGCCTCGTCCCTATATACCCCCTCCCAGCGACATTCCTCTTTCTCCTTCCCTCATCCCCTCACTCAGCACAACCCCCCCCCCCCCCCAATACACCAATATCCCCCTCTCAGAAAAAAATCTTCACCCCCATATGCCCCCCTCCAGTACAAATACCTCCTCTCAGCACAATACTTTCCCTCCATTTCCCCCTCCCAGCACAAATCCCCCCTCTCAGCACAAATCATCACCCTCATATACCCCCTTTTAGTACAGTCACCCACTCGGCACAATAATTTCCCTTCATTTCCACCTCCTACCACAAATCATTACCCTCACATACACTCTTTCAGCACAAATCCCCCTCCCTTCTCAGCAGAGAATGCCTCCTATATCCCTCCTCCCAGGATAAATCCTCCCAAACCCTTCCTTCTTATACCAATCCTCTTACCCCCCCAATCCCCCCTCTCAGCACAACTCATCCCCTCCCCCCCCCCCTCCCTGCACAGATCTTCCCCCTCTCTCCTTTTAGCTTAAATCCCCCCCAAACCCCTCCTTACACAAATTATCTTAAACACCCCTCAAACCTCCCCTCTGATCACAAATCCACACCCCAATATACCCTTTCCAGTAATAAACCCCTCTGTGTATGCAAATTCTCTTATTTTCCCCAAGCCACCCTCAGAACAAATCCTTTTATTTAACCCCTCCCTGCCAAATCCCCCTACAAGCACAACCCCCACCCCATCCCAATACAAAAGCACTCACCTCCAAATTTTGATCTCTCCCAGCATAAATCCCCCTTTATCTTCTTGCCACCAGCACAGACTTACCAGTTACCGGGATCTCAGTGCGAGGAGAGCTCGTTCCCAGGCTCCACTCCCTGCCTGTCAGGACACATCAGAGCAGAGGAGGAACCTGCGGGAAACATATCTCTGCTCTCTGACACTGAACATGCAGCCAGCTGGGAGAGATACCGGCTGCTAAAGTGTCGGCAATCGCTGCACTGGAGACCCACAGATGTGGGAAAATGCTGTGTGCTAGCGATCACCGACACTGTAGCAGCCTGCTGGCACTCCCCTCCACGCTAGCACACTGCACCCAAGACTGGAACCCCTCTCTCCCCCGCCTACTCCCATCTCCTGGTGTCACCCCTCTGGCGGGTGTCACCCAGGTGCGGACCACACAACCCACACCTGCCTAGCAACGCTACTGCTTAATTTTAATGAGTCAGGAATTTCTCACTCACTGAGAAAATGACAGACTGATAGATAGTAACACTCGCAGTTACTATTATCAGCTGTCAGTGGGACATATAGCAGCAATCTTAGTTAACGCTGCTTGTGCCTGCTGTGCTACGGGGGGAGTGGAGGTGGTAAATGCACCCCCCCAAGCCCTAACTTCACCCTCACCCACACCGCTGCCCCCCTCCCCTGCCACGATCCCCAGCCTGTCAGCTCACCGGAAAACACAGGCAGAAGCTGCAGGCTGCAGGAGGGATGCCGCTTGGAGCGGCAATGGATGGGGGGTGCGGGGCCGGTATGGGGGGGTGTTCTGAGTGGTGAAGGGGACACATCTGGTTCCCCCCCAAGCCCCACGCAGCACCTGAAGCTGGTGGGTGTGGCAGAGGAGGGATGCCGGCTAATGATGGTAGCTGCAGGGGCTGCCATCAGGGAGGTACAGGGATCAATTTAAGGGGGGGGGGTCGCCCTAGCCTGGTGACAGCTGGCTGGAGGGGAGGAGAAGGCAGGGAGGGGGAATCCCAGGACACATGATTGGCTGTTAAGGAAGCAGCGGCCCCGTTCCTTAACAACCAATATTTGTAGCCATTTTTTCCATTACATTTCAGTTGTTAGCGGGGAATTCCCGCTGACAACTGAAAGAACTGAGACCGAAGGTATGGTAAGATGAGGAGCCAACTTAGGGCTCATGCACACTGCAACTAAAAAAAAACTGCTTTTACAGGCATTTGAGCTTTTATTTCAGCTACAAGATGCTTGTACTTTTTTGCGCTCTTGTGTAGGTTTTTATTGAGCTTCTTTGAGCTCCTTTGAGCTTTTATGAGCATAAGCTTTTTTTTTCTCCACAAACACTCCTTAAAGTCTATGGGCACAAGTCGGATAGAAGTCGCTTTCTAATCTTTTCTAAAGTCGCTCAGTAGCGCTTATTAACACAGCTCTCATTGACTAACATGGGATTTCTCTTTTATACTCAGTTGTGACGTGACACTACTCACATTGCAATGCCTCGCTCGTTTATAAAGTTAAAATTAATAAAACATTTTTGCTTGTCTTGTAAAACACTTGCAGACAAGGTATTACTGTATCTGTATGTACATATATTTTGGGGTTTTTTTTTTTCCACAGAGCTACTTTTTAGTTCGATTTTGTTGTTCATAAAGTGAATTTTTTTATTATTACTTTTGTACTTATTACTTTCAGTTTCAGTATGTGAGGTTGGATGTGGCGCTATCTGAGCGTGTATATAAAGTATATGTTAGGTAAAGTGCTAGTATGGTGTGTTAATATAGGTTAAAATATTTTGGAAAAGTTGTGTCTGAAACCAGTTTTAATAAAGTGCAAAAGTGCTACTGTGTCTTCCTGTGCATTTCAATATTCCATAAACTTAATAATAAAGGTATATGTAAAATAAAAAATAAATCTGTATGTGCAACTGTGCAATTGCATACACCTTACAACTTCCAAGAAATACCATTCAATCAACCTGAGTCTCATTAGTGGTGAGCTGCTATGTTTAAAAGTTCTGTGGGATTCAAAAGTTCATGTCTTTCCATATGCATAAAATACAGTTCATATATCACAAGTCCCAGGTATCCTTATTTTCTTTTGAATCCCACAGAACTTTTAAACATAGCAGCTCACCACTAATGAGACTCAGGTTGATTGAATGGTATTTCTTGGAAGTTGTAAGGTGTATGCAATTGCACAGTTGCACATACAGATTTATTTTTTATTTTACATATACCTTTATTATTAAGTTTATGGAATATTGAAATGCACAGGAAGACACAGTAGCACTTTTGCACTTTACTAAAACTGGTTTCAGACACAACTTTTCCAAAATATTTTAACCTATATTAACACACCATACTAGCACTTTACCTAACATATACTTTATATACACGCTCAGATAGCGCCACATCCAACCTCACATACTGATCCTTATAAATCCCCCCTGAGGGAGGGAGTTATTGGAGGGCAGCTGCTGAGTCACTTTCTTAAATCCTAAGCGCGATACCATTCCCCCATTTGTACTCATTACTTTCAGTTTGCCAAACATGGCCGTAGTTAATCATTTTCTACATACAGTAAATGGCAAATATAATGGTTGATTTAAACTTTAACAAACTGTGATGTAATACTTCTTTATGACTTTCTTGAAAAAAATGTTTCCTATTCTTGCTAGTTAATGAATGTGAAATAAATACAATAATCAGTTTAATTAAATGATCTTGTGTTTATCTGTATCGTCTCATGAGAGCTGGTCCCTGCACACAGTCTCATGTTTGTCACACATTTTGTACTAATGATCCAACCAATTCTCTACAGATATATGAACATTAATCTCTTTTTTTTATTAGTAGCCAATTATTCTAATGAGAATATCTGATTTAACTAGAAGTAACAAACAGAGAGCAATCATCTATGCCACCAATAATTATACTGCTCTGCAATTACTTTAATGAGCGGTAAACGTAATTCATGCACAGTGTTTGCAGACAAAACTTCTTAGAGAATTATGTGAAAGTGAAAATAATACCATTGTACCGGTTAATATATGCGATGCATTTTTTACACTATTGATCAAAGTGTATCAATAAAAGAGCCTCAACTAGGCATGATTTACAGTATCTAGAAGTACGGTATAAGGGGAATCATTTTTGGGGCTTTCTTAAGCCTCCAACAGTTGTTGAAGGAGTTTACAATTTAAAGGGTCTGAAAAAATGGTAAGTACCGCTGTTTATGGTCCGATGTTATACATTCCTCATTACTTGCAATTTGTAAAAAAAACATACATTTTATACAGGGTATTCCCCTCCTGCTGTTGGGGCCTGTGATGGAAAGACAAAAGCGCACTGTAAAAGGGCAGCATCAGATATCAGGTAGCACCACTGATTGGCTGGCTCAACCTAGATGCCAACTTTTGATTCCTTGGGATCAACAGCAGCTGTGAATAAAAGTGATATAACTGAAAAATTGTAGGATCCTAATTTACATACTGTAGCAGGTTGAGACATACCCCAAACTGCAGCCAAAGTTGGTTCTACCAGGTGAAAAATGATGCAACCAACAAAAAAGCATTTTCTTTTTTATAAAACCCCTTATTCTGGACAATGGTCAAGCTATTTCAATCAAAACTATAAGCCAGTGGTCTCCAAACTGCTGCCCGGGAGCCAAATGTGACCCTTTGGGCACTATTCCTCCCGCTGATTTGAGACATTATTCTGCCAATTAACGTTAACAATGGAGCCTCATTTCTCCCACTGACACAAAAAATGGAGTACTATTCCTCCCAATGATATCAATGATGGGGCACTATTTTTCCCCCTAACTCCAAATTTGGTGATGTTTACTCCCACTGGTGCAAGGGAAATTTCCTCTACTGCTGGCCCTTTGTTTAGAAAGTTTGGAGACCCCTGCTATAGGAGGTTGGCTACCTGGATCAGTCTGGTTCTTTTTGCAAGATGCCACTTTGAACTTTGTTCAGGGTTATGCACACCTCCTTCCCCCATGCTACAGTACTTCAGACTAGTAATTGGCCACTCAGGTACCAAGCACTGCTCTGTGAGAAACAGAGGGAGGTGTCACGTGTTTCCCTATATCTGAAAGTACCTAGCTCCAGTATCAGAATGGGTCAATTGGGGAAGATGAAAAGTAAAAATTAACTCATTGCAGTGCACCCATCATGCCGCTTGTTGAGCTCTTTTTTTCTTCTTTTTTTAGTCTTTTTGTATCCTGTTCATAAACAGCATGTTTAGCCAGTGTCCTATGACTACTTGATCCCCATTGCCACCTACTTGGTGTCAGCCAGCAGGAGTGGCAGGATATGCCCATAAAGCATAGATATGCTCAGACATTCTGGGACTACGTGTCACAAGAAGCACTGCACCTGCCTTAGTGGTGGTGGTGGCGGGGGGTAAAGGCAACTCCAATCAGCATCAGAGTGGGCATTACTGAGCCCTTTTTTAGCACGGCATGCTGCTGCCTACTCATTACACTACCAGTGTGCTGACACTGTTGGTTAGAGATGCCAGCGAGCATCTTTAATGATCTGGTTGACCAAGAAGAGGCTGTACACGTAATTATTTTTTAAGGGAATACACACCTGTATTAAAAGAGTTTTTATATATTTGCCTGTAGTTTAGATTTAGCCTCTTAGCGATAGCCACGCGCATATATGCGTTTGCTCAGCGGGCGGGCCTGAACGCCAAGTGGCTGCATATGTGCGGCCCTGTTAAAACAACTTACTGTGGTGAGAGAGCGCTCCCCTGCACACTCCCAGCGCGGTAGCCAGCGGGGATCGGTAAGCTCTCGATGCATACTTGAGATCGGGAGCTTTCCGATCATGTGACCGCTGTGACAGCCAATCACAGCGGGCACATGACCCTTATGCCTGCCTCCGCCTTTTAGAACTCTTAAAGGGCCAGGAGGGGATTGGGGTAAAAGGGTTAAATATACAGTATGTAAACCCAAAACTTTTTTTGGATAGAGAACATTTAGCTACTGTCTGTGTCCCTGTTGTAGATTTTCCATCACTTCCTGTCTGGAGAAATCATTGTCACCATGACTGAAACTAAGTGGCACTCTGTTTAACAAGCAAAATGGCACAATTGACTCCAATTACAGTGTCATATACAGTATTAATTAGGCAGCCTTAAGCTCAGCGTGTTTCTCTGACATCCAATTTCCTCATCATCGGGAGTATGTAGGGTCAAGACAGGAACAAAATCCAATCTCTCCAGCCCATATAAGGGGGATCCAGAAGCAGACAGTTCTCCAATCAGAGTTGAATAGACCACAGGGTAAACCCAAGGGCAGCGTAAAGGCATGACGGATGGAGCTGGGCAGCCAGGAGACTCAGAAGAGTGTTTATTCAAGATGATCAGTAAGAAATAGTGATTTTACTTACCAGATGGTAACTCATTAGGGAGAATTGAGGTCACCAAACCAGGCTACCTGGCAGAGTCTTGGACTGGCCAGTATTCATATGTCCGCCATGCAGGTTCCTGCAAACCAAGTCTTCTGAGCCTCCTGCCTGCCCAGCTCGGTCAACCGTGTCATTTACCCCGTAGTCTATTTATCTTCTAATGGAGAATGCTCTGTCAGCTTTTGGATTCCCCCGTGTGGGTTGGAGAGAGGATATGCAAGTACAACTTCCTGTCTTGACCCTACATTCCTGATGAAACGTAAAAATTGGATTTTGAGAGAAACACATTGAGTCTAAGGCTGCCTAATTAATACCGTATGAGACATTGTAATTGGAGAAAACTGTGCTATTTTACTTCATAAGTAAAATGTTTGATTATGCACTCGCTAGATAAGGGTTGTTCCAATCATATTCTGAGTTTTTTAAGGTAATATTTTTAGGTTTTTTATATAGGTACCAAGAATGAGAACGTTTCAATCATCAAGTTTTTGTTGTAAATGCAGTGCTTAAAAAGTCCCATTTCCTCCCCTATCTCTATTAAAGTCTTTTTTTTAAAATAACAAACATGTTATATTTACCCGCTCTGTGCGGTGGTTTTGCAGATCCTCCTCTTCTCGGGTCCCACGCCGATGCTCCTGGCCCTTCCCTCCTGCCGCGTGCCGCCACAACAAGCAGGTTGACGTGGGGGCACCCAAGCTAGCGCATTTCCATCCAAACATGGAGCCGCGGCTCAGATCCGCCCCCTCCGTCTGCTGATCCGCCCCCTCCGTCTGCTGATTGGCTCACTGGCTGTGATGGACAGCTGTGGAAGCCAATGGCTCCCGCTGCTACCAAAAGCCAATCAGGAGTGCGAGTCTCCGGAGAGGCAAGGCTCTCGTAAACATTGCTGGATCGAGATGGGGCTTGGGTAAGTATTAGAGAGGGCTGGGGGAGGCTGCTGCACGCAAAAGGTTTTTTTTTACCTAGGTAGGGAAGGTTTATCTTAGGAAAAAAAAAACCTTGTGCCTTTACATCCACTTTAATAATATGATATAAAGGGATGTGGTGCATATAATTGAGCCATTTAGTTTAAATGTGGAGAGCACCAGATAGCAATAAAACCCCGGCAGAGGTTATAATCCTTCACAACTATTTAATTTAAAAAAAAAAACAAAAAAAACTTTTGGCCAGAGTTACAATTTAATGTAACGTGCTACAAAGTACAACCTACGTCAAATGGAGATGAGAACTATATTCCCTCAATCGGCCACTGACAGGAGCCATTGATGAAGTAAAACAATACACCTTTTAGGAACAAAAGCAAGCAACAGAAAACATAAAATGCAGTTATTTATTAGAAATCTTTTTAATTAAATATTTTACATAGATTTACAGAAGAGGTTTACAGTAAGAAAAAGGTTGAGTTCAAAAATATTAAAAATAGATCTGAATTGCATATGAACATTCTGAAATCTCACAGCTTTAGAAAACTGCGCTTTGACAGAAAATCTTTTAAACTGAATCATCAGCATGTTGTTCCAGCTTAGTGACTTAGCAAATAGAAACTAAGACAAAGATGGCTACCTTGAAACATGCACTTTCCAAATAAAAGTCAGAAATGGTAACTCTCCAATTTATCTACCTTGACAAGTTATTACTTACAGAGATAGCTGTAAAATTTAGACTATGCTTACATTCAATACATTGTTTCTCAGTGGGGAACATTGTACTTTTATGTTCAGATATCAGCCTAGTATGCACTGCAATAGAAGGTTGTGGTCCCAAGGAGACTCTGGGAGGTTAAAGCTGCACCGTGTTACTATCATGAGGTAGTCTCATGAAAATAGGAGTTTAAGTTTTAACTTAAAAATTCCTCCTAATCTCACTCAAACTAGCCACAGCCTCAAAGATGCTTTTCCTATTACGCGTAGGCAGGGTAAATACACTGTATGGCCAAAAATCTGTGGGCACCTGACCATTACACCTCTCTGGGCTTGTTGGACATCCCATTCCAAATCCAAGTACATAAAATCAAGCACATGGCCATGGAGTCTTCACAGACAAACATAGGCATGCAAATATATTTTATGACAATGGTCTAGGGAAGACCCTTTCATTTTCCAGCATGTCTGTGCACAAAGTCAGCTCCATAAAGACATGGTTCAATGAGTTTGTTATGAAGGAACTGGAGTGGCCTCCATAGAACCCTGACCTCAACCCTACTGAACACATTTGGGATGAACTGGAACATAACTGAGAGGCAGGTCTTCTCTTTAGATCAGTACCTTACCTCACAAATGTTATTCTGGCTGAACCAAAGTCCCCAGACACATTCTAAAATCTTGCTGAATGCCTTCCTAGAGGAGTGAAAGTGGTTACAGCAGCATAGAGGGGGGCTAAATCCATATTAAAGCTCATGGTTTTGGAATGGGTTGTCCAACAAGCTCAAATGGGTATTTTGCAGTCTCCCACCTTGGGAATGTCAGACATTTACATTGTTTCAAGAGTCTTGAGCTGGCCATAGACTGTTCAAATTTCGGCTGGTTTAAACCACGTAAGGGCAGGCTGAATGAGTTTGATTTGAAGGAACTCGAGTGGCCTGCACAGAGCCCTGACCTCAATTCTACTAAACACATTTGGGATGAACTGGAACACAACTGAGAGGCAAGTCTTCTCTTTCAGAATCAGTGCCTTACCTCACATATGTTATTCTGGCCGAATGGACCCAAGTCCGAATCGATCGATCAACTTGGGTACAACCACATTTTACATTTATTATTATAGCCGCTAGCAGTAATCACTGTGTTCAACACAATGGCTCCACATGAGACATTCCCCCCATTAACACTGACAGAATTGAGCGAAAGAAAATCGATCCATCTATGGCTGGCTTAAGTGAGTGATCACTGGGGGGGGGGGGGGGACTGAGGAGACCTCTTGGCTGGAGGTATACACTGTATCATGTTAGGAATTCACCCATATCTGTGCAAAATAGATTTTAGCTAGAAAATATGGACTTTCCCTGTAGACAATCCCAACCACTCAGCTCCAAGCCTCCCACCTCTGCTCCACCAGCTGAAGGGGGCTGGCTGCAAACAGTCCATGATCCACTCAAAATGATAGCGCTAAAAGCAAGAGTGAAGCTACTCTCCTCCTAACAGCTCAAAGTAAGTTTACTGATGTTATCTGGTACAGGGGTAGTCAACCTCATCCTCTTACTTTTAGAATCTGACTAAGCTTCTAACGAAGTGAAACGTGTACCGAATAACCTCAATCAAATTACTCTAGACCTTTAGAAGGTGCGTGGTTTCACTCTTACTTTTAACGCTATAAATGATGAACTTTCCTTGTTGGACATTGAATGGCTACCCAAACGATTATGCAGAACCAATTTGCTTAAATCTGTGCCAGTGGTCACATAGTAACAAATACAAATTCAATCCATTTTAAGCTTCTTCTACAATTTAACTAAAATTAAATTCTATTTTTTAGTAAATAGGAAAACTGAAATAATTATATATACTCTTAATTATAATTCAGAACAGTTAAGAGAATTCACTTAATATTATTAAAAAATATTATACCGATGACATTCAAAAATATTTCCCTGAGAAAGGAATTTTTTTCACGGTATCTCAGCAGATGCTGCCCCGGATTTATCTGCTGATTCGTATTGCAGCCTCTCAGACTGGCTGCGGTATGTGCGTAAAGGTTTGTTTGTTCTTTTACACTAAACATGAATAAAACGTAAAGGAAAAAAGACAAATTACTGTCTAAGGAATACTTTTTTAATAAGGTTGATTCCTAATGCATTCTGCAATCAATGAGGTTTTAATCCTTTATTTCTAGACAGAGTGCAACTGGTCTTTGTTGCACAATATGAAAAAAAAAGTATTAAAACTAGAATGAAAAAAATATTGGCTTTTAGAATAAGCAATATCAAAACTGAACAGTGCTGTAGCTTTAACAATACCGGTCATGAGGAAAACATGTTGACAGTCATTGCTGACTTCTCCTTCTGAAAATTTTAGCTGCCGGACTGTCACAATGGCCTGGACACTTTTACCGACACTTAACATGTATGCAGGGCAGGTAAGAAATGTGGACATTACTCTTTTATGAACTTGGTACTTGTTCAACGTCAGTGATTTAGGAAGTACTTTAGGAAGCCAGAAGGTTACCCTACCAGTCAGGCAACTTAGACAAAGCAAGGGATTTACCAGATCAAAACTACTTATTGATTTTTTTAATCAAAACTGAAATATTCACAACTGTTGGTGGTAGGTTGCCTAGATCTATCCAAGTGTTTCTTCAAGTGGTGCCAAAACTAGTCTAACGTATGGTTAGAACTAGGAACAAAAGGTAAAATATGCCCATGTGCATGTAGCTGTTGGATGCATTATGATGGGTATTGGTTACAGCTATAAGATTGCAGCAGGTAAAAAGGTAGAAAGGTAAAAGGCAAAGTGTGTGCACCGCATTTAGTTTTGATGGAAATAAAAAAGCTACCAGAAAAGAGTCCACAGAGAGGCTTAAGGTGGACTTCCCTTACAAAATAGGAGGGAAGTGAAAGATAGATCTAGGCTTCTGTTATGCATTGCTTTCAAAAAGTCACTTGGTCAATTTGACTAGGTAGGGAGATGGGTGGACAAGAAGAAATGTGTCCTGACAAGTCTTTGAAGGTTCTCAGCAGTCCAGGTCATGGTGTAGCTAGTTGTAGTTAGCCACATTCAACTGAGCTTGTCCTGTAATGTTGAAGAAATGATGGTACTCATCATCCATACACCTACACTACAGTGGTAGCTCGGATTGTAAATAACGAGGTTAACAAGCGTTTCGCAATACGAGCAGTTTATTTTTTAAAAATCCTGACTCGGTTTGCAAGCGCTGTCTTGCAAAATGAGCAGGATTAAGCCTCTATGCATGCAATACCTCATGTGGCCAGAGGTGCGGGGGGCTGGTGAGGCTTGGAGATGCTCGGAAGCATTCGGAAATACCGAAAGTGTAAACAGTTCCTGAGCGTTTCCAAGCCTCTTAGAGCCTCAGCAGCGCCACTACACCTCTGACCACATACAGTATTGCATACACCAGGACCTCTGGCCACATACAGTACTGCACTGACAAGCAGTCAGTGTGGAACAAATTATCTGAGTTTCCGTTGTTTTCTATGGGGAAACTTGCTTTGATATACGAGTGATTTGGATTACAAGCATTCTCCTGGAACGGATTAGGCTTGTGATCCAAGGTTTCACTGTATATGCAAATGTTTACGGCCACCTGACAATCACGCCTTCTATATTTCCAAAAAGTATGTGGACACCTCTCCACATTATTGAGATTGCTGTCTACAGTTAAGGGTACTGTTAAATTATGGGCTTCCAACCTTGTGTCAACAGTAAGACCCTTTCTCTTTCAGCATGTCCGTTCCCGTGTACAAAACCAGATCCAGAAAGACATGGTTTGATGAGTTTGGTGTGAGGGAACCCAAATAGTCTGCACGCAGCCCTCACATCAACCCTAATGAACATCTTTGGGATTAACTGAAACGTGATTGAAAGCCGGGTCTTCTCATTCAACAGCAGTACCCAACCTCTCCAATGTTTTTAAAGCTTTATGGGCACAAATTCCCACAGACACACTCAAAAATCTTGTGGAAGCCTCCCCACAAGAGTGGAAGTCACGAAGGGGGCAAATTCCATATTTATCGCCATGTTTTGAGAAAGGGACGTCCAGCAAGCTTTTATAGGGGTTATGGCTAGGTGTCCACAAACATTTGGCATATAGTTTAAAACTTTGGGTATGTTCCTGACACTCACCAGAATCAAGGAAACTACTTGGAACAGTAGCCAAACATCTTCAGAAGATTACAGAACAAGTCCAGATAAGTGTTACCAACTATTACTAGCTATGTTCTGGCATCTAATGGTGCCTGCTCACTGTTTTACAGATTTTATGTTGCTAGTTATTTTTAGGGGAAAGACTTGTCAATATTCTTGTTTCTTCATTTTTTTCCTCTTTGGTAAGTGCCACACCTCCTGACACGTAGCTTAATTGTGTTTAACAACCTTAACAACTTATTCAATGCTTGAGACATAATACAGAATTGGTAAAATTTTAAAATGAAGATAAATTAGAGGTTACAAAAAACAGACTGAGTTTATAGAATTGGCCTAAAGTGCTTTTGGGACAGTAAAGTCTTCTTTTAAGACACAAATAACTGTTTTATCAGCAGTGGTAGTCCTTTAGATTATGAGAGTTAGGTCATCCATACACAGCTCGAATTTGCCCATGTCGGTACAGCCAGGCTCAACAAAAGTCAACTGTTCATTTACCTTTCTGCAAAGCACCTGCGTGGAAAATTGTCTGCTGCAAACAAAAGTTTTCATTACTGAAAACTTCAAGCACAAGGTCTATCCTTCTTTCCTCCCCTTATTTGCAGCATGTAGTGAATTAAATGTTTACCATGTCACATTAAATTATACAGTATATCCTAGCAGAGGCGCTCTGATTTCCAGAACCGCAATGAGCGACATAAAAGTAACCATTAAAAGTTGAAAAATGAATTTATAAAAATCTAGTGTCTTTCTAATCATTCCCAAGACTCTTCTAAATCTGAGACTGCCAACCTTAAATAAAAAAGATTAAACAAGAAGACTCAGAAAAAAGAGAAGTTGAGCTATTAAAAATATATTTTTTTCTTCATTTCACAATGCTCAACTTTAAAGCGATTGTCTACCCATTTTGTTTACTTTTACCTACAGGTAAGCCTATAATAAGACTTACCTGTAGGTAAAATGAATATCTTCTAAACCTGTACGGTTTAGAAGATATTCCCTCTCTAACCCGCTGAGGCTTTACGGCGCATGCGGCGTGTATGTCCCGACAAAGGCCCGGCAATAGTTCCGGACCTTGGCGGAATGACGGGTCCCGCGTGCATGCGCGGGAGTGGCGGCTCCGGCCAGTCACAGCGCCAGAGCCGCGTACCCGGAAGCAAGATCCGAGGGAAGATGTCCGCTCCCTCAGAGGGGACCAAGCAGCCCGGTTGGATCTTTTCAAGGTGAGTATTTCATATTGAGCTAGTATGCAATGCATACTAGCTCATTATGCTATTGTCTTGCAGGAATTTTATTTATTTTTATTTTTTTCTGGGTAGACAACCGCTTTAACAAAAAAACAAACAAACAGAAAAAAAAAACAGCCTCTACACAGAGATGGACCCATCCCGAAAATTGGTCTTGCCTATTAATACATTGATGAGTGTGGCTTTCCCTTTCTTAGTGGCCTCTTGTGCTTCTTTGATGATGTCCTCTATTCGGTCTTCATCTTGCCGCGTGACTAGGAAACCCTTTCCACCAAACCCTTCTGCCACCACATGGTAATCTGCACAAAACACATACAATAATGGGCTTTTTTCATATTGTTGTAGAACAAAGAAAGGCAACAATGCAAAAAATAGCAGTGCCAATACCATAGGGCTTGAGACTGATAACCTTGCATATTAACAATATATAAAATGGAGTGGACTTGTTAATGAAAAAGAAATAAAAATAAGACCAGATACATGGGTGGCCATGGCTGTAGTCATGTGTCTAAATGTAATTCTAGCCAACTCAGTAAAATACTACAACAAAGGACTGAAGGCGTTTCCAAATGTAAAAAATATAAAATATTACCAATAGCTATAAGAAATAATATTCTAGGGTATTGATCAGGAAGTACCAAACAGCCTTAGGGGAATTGTGTTTTCACATACAGTATTGTACGGGCTGTATTGCCAATCAGATCTGCAGGAGTCATTAACAGGAGTCAAGGCGGCCCAACAGGCTGACAACTCTTCAGCTAATTGAAGGGCAGGATTTATCTAGTGTCAACAGTTTGTGCAGTGTTTTACAAAATTAAAACGTGAACAAATCATAAAACTGTACAAAATGATAAATCCTTTGATAAAACAAACCATTTCTTTCAACTATACAATGTCAAATAAATCAATCAAAAAAAAGTCTTTGAAGTATGTTGTGCTCAAAATATTGCTCAATTAAAAAAGAAACAGTCAAAATATCAATCAAAAAGTCTTTAAAGTGTCTTGTACTTGAAAGTGCTCAACAAAGTGCTCCAAAAATCACTCCAAGTGCAACCTGAAAGGTGAAGGAACAATCTGAGTGAGCTGAATTTTGGTGTTTGGACATTCATAAGAACATTCATATAAAAACCTTGGCGGACGATGTGCCATCCAGATATATCTCCATGTGGGAAGATTGAGATACATTTCGGGTGTCCGGTTGTCCTGCTGACCTAGTTCATTGTCTCCTCACCGATTTCTATCTTGTATGACCTCTGACTGAAAAGCAGTAGGTCCATTTTTTTCGGTGAGTGGGGACACAAAGGGGGTTCTGGCACCTTTCACGTTGCACTTGGAGTGATTTTTGGAGCACTTTGTTGAGCACTTTAAATACTTTTTTGATTGATATTTTGACTGTTTCTTTTTTAATTGAGCAATATTTTGAGCACAACATGCTTCAAATACTTTTTTTGATTGATTTAATGATTGATTTATTTGACATTGTATATTTGCTGATCATCATTATCACTTAGGGAAGGCGCCACCTGTCATTGTTCTATTCTCTAGCAGATATTTATCTGAGTGGAGCTGCCCCCTATTGTATGTATACATATGCACTTTTATGTTTGTATACACATATTTGATTTAATTTCTACTTTTCTTTATCACATTCTCCCACTACCAGAGGAGGCACTGTTTATTTGGTTGAACATTTCTTTCAACTGTGTATAATTTTTTTTTCAATTACATTTTTTTATTAGAAGATCCGGTTTTACAGGAAGGATAAACCTTAAAAGAAAAATGTGGAAATTTTTATTTTTTTGAATCATACTTACCTAGGTGGATGCTGCATCTGTCCCCCGCCGGCTCTAAGACTGATAACCGAGTGATCAAACACCGCCGAACGCTCAGTTCTCAGAGCTCCCTGAGCAGAGAGCTGGTGACTGACAGTCACCAGCTCTCTGCTCTGCACCAGGGTTCATTTTGGCAGCAAATTTCAATTTAGTCTTAGGACTATCTTTAAAACTTGCACCATTTAGAAGATATGCACTTCGGCACCAGCGCATGCACAGTGGCTCTGTATTCAAGGCACACCGTGAACAAAGATTCATCCATAGCAAAAGATGTACAATATATCCCAGCATATATCTACAGGGGAAATAGTTCACTACTAAAGAAGACACGGGAGAAGACTCACCATTGTACGCCAGACCACAGGCAACATTGCTTCCCAGTAGAGGAACTTGTTCTCTAGAAATCTGACTCCAACAAGCATCATTTCCAACAAGGGCAAGGACAGGGGTCTGAAAGAGGTCAATCAAAGATTACATATACTTTGTTCAGCTACTTTTTACTGTTCTGCTGTTTCTCTGCTGTTCTGCCACTACTTCCCGACTGAAGTCAAAGAATATGCAAATTCAATCGCTAAAACCTCAAATAAGCTTTAACATGTTAAAAAGTAATTTTTGATCTCATTAAATCTGCTGCTTTTCATTAAAAATAATCCCTGGTGATGCTGCCATAGAGTGACAACACTCTCTCTCCCTGTCTTCAACTTTCGTAGTATGAGCTTCTGAGGATAGTGGATTGAGCGGCGCTGGGACCCTAGTTGGATTTTCCTGGGCACCTATAATTGGTAATGTCACAATACTCTACTACTATTGTCCCAATGCGACATCTGGATGATGTGTAGGCTGTTTCCATACACCAAAGGACCTCCACGGAAAACCTCAAGCAACTGGTATAATGGTTTAATCCAAAATTTGGAGATCCATAATAAAATGTTAAAATCCAAATGGAAGGTTTTATTCCCAAACATGTAGTGAGCTCATGTAGCTTCTGATGGAGATTACAAGTGATGGTTTCAATACATGTTAAAGCCCAACTCTGGGTAAATAAAAAAATATCCCTTGCAGTGGGGCTGTGCCCTCACTGAAAGGCTTAAAGGGGTTGGAAACTTCAAGGTTTTTCACCTTAATGTATTCTATGCATTAAGGTGAAAAACCTCCTGTACAGTAGCAGCCCCCCTTTTACTTACCTGAGCCCGATCGTTCCAGCGATGGGGACGAGCACACCCACTCCAGCCGGTGTCTCGGGTTGTCATTGGATAGATAGATAGCAGCAGGATCCATTGGCTCCCTCTGCTGTCAATCAAATCCAATGACGTGGGAGCCGGGGGGTGGAGCCGAGTCCTGCTGTCAGTGTCAATGCCGCAGAAGCAGGACACGGGAGCGCGCCCGCATGAGTGCCCGAGGGAGAGCGCTTTTTCAACGGGGCACTTGAGAAGAGGAGAAGCCAGGAGCGCCGCTGAGGTACCCCAGAGGAGAATCTGGGCCTCTCTGTGCAAAACCAACTGCACAAAGGAGGCAAAGAAAGAAAACAAAAACGAACCTTTACATATCCATTAATTGCTCAGTTATGGCTAGAGGAACAATAAAAGGAGATATACTTACCTGATCTTCTGCTCCTCCCCGCAGCTAGACCGGTCCCTGTAGCTTCTGCACCCCTCTGTGATCTAGTGGCCTAGGATCTTGACTTAATTAAGACTAGAGCAGGGTTCATTGCCTTGCTCTGGATGTAAGGACACAGAGGGACAGTCATACACCGGATTATTGCGAGAGCAGAGGATCAGGTAAGCAAAAGCAGTTTCTCCTCACCTCTAGACAAAAGCTACTAACCATTACTGTATGGGATAATATGTTATCTGCACAGAGTTGGGCTTTATGCAGACTTGGCTCACTGTTGATATCATCAGGAAACCCTCCCTAAAAAAAGGCATGCAGCCATTGCTGGAATAAGTGCATGTAAATAGGAAATGACTGTTGTGTGGATGCAGGAGTTAGGCAGCTTTCAGATAAAACAATGGATTCAAAAAGGTAAAAACATTCATTATATATTAAAAAAAAAAAAAAAAAAAAAAAAAAAAATCATGGTCTTGTTCACACAATGCTTTCCCAAACTAAGGGGTATATTTATATCGGAGAGCAAACAATGCTCTCCTCACTCAGTTAGACTCTGCAACCCGCAATTTATGGCCCATTCAGAAAACATGAACTGCAGAGTGCAGCTAGCAGCGCCAATACTGACTGCTTATCGCACCAAAGAGCTTTGTGATTGGAGGAAAGTTGTTCATGTGACCTTTTTTCCTTTTGTCGTTCTTTATATTGAGGTTCCCTTGATTCAGACTCCCAAAGCTGGCAGACCACATTGATAAAGTGCATGGCTTTATGAATGTGCAAAGATTTTTACTTTTTTTTTTTACATTGTAGCCGCACCGCTCATTTTTAAATCTCTTCCTAAATGTCTTACATCTACTTAAAACAAAAAGGCTTATATGTCTGCTTTAAAACACAAAAAGGTTTTAAGATTACATTTAGATTGTAATCTCTAAGACAGTAACTAAAGAGGGTCCCTTTTTGAACTCATTGCTGTTATTAAATGAATGCATAGCTGTGAATGGATAGATTTTCATTGAATACATTAAGCATATCATCTATGGGTACTACATACATTAAGACTACGTTTCCACTATTGCAACTTTGAGTGCAGCTTTGATCCAACTTTAAACTCTCTGGATCAAAGTCGCATCAAAAGTTGCACCAAAGTAGTGCAGGCACCTTTTCAAAGTCGCTGATTTTCAAAGTTGCATAGATGGGAATGGGGGCCATTTAATTTAATGGGTTGTGACTGGTCATGTGTCCAAAGTCGTATGACAAATCGCACTAGTGGAAACGGGGGGGGGGGGCATATGATCATTATGTATAAATACATAAGGGGTCCATATAGTGAACTTAGTGTTGAGTTATTTACTTTAAAGTCATCACAGTGGACAAGGGGACACTTTTTATGTCTGGATGAAAAGAGAGTTAATCTCCAAATATGGAAAGATTTCTTCACAGTAAGAGCTGTGAAAATGTGGAATAGACTCCCTCTCAGTAGATTGTTTTAAAAAAGGCCTGGATTCTGGAGGTATAAGGGGTAGAAGACAAGGTGCCTCTAAGTCTAATATGTAAAGGATTTATTGGTGCACACACTGTTAAAAACACTTACACTGTAGAAGATCAAATATGCATAGGATCTAATATAGTGTGGATACACATTCTTCCATTTGAGTGGAGCAGTTCGTTCCTGAAGGATGAAAACACAGAGAAAGCCTCTAAGTGCAGCAGGTGATGGTAAGATACCAGCGTGTGCGTTCCTCAAGCCTATGGAGGGTGGATGTAGCCAGCCTGCAGCTGTCCTCAGAGTCCAATGGCGTGCTGGTGTGTGTGAAACTGGAGGAGATTTCCTAGTGTTTCTCCGGCTGGAGTGCACAGAGCTGTGCACATCTACACTGATGGTGGGTGGTTACATGTTTCGGACCCTGCGTAGCTCCTTCCTCAGACACCGCTCTGTGCACTCCAGCCGGAGAAACACCAGGAAATCTCCTCCAGTTCCACACACACCAGCACGCCATTGGACTCTGACGACAGCTGCAGGCTGGCTACATCCACCCTCCATAGGCTTGAGGAACGCACACGCTCATATCTTACCATTACCCTTTAAGTGTTAACCCCCTATACGCCTGCACTGACCACCCTCTGCTGCACTTAGAGGCTTTCTCTGTGTTTTTAGGAACAAACTGCTCCACTCAGATGGAATAATGTGTATCCACACTATATTAGATCCTATGCATATTTGATCTTCTACAGTGTAAGTGTTTTTAACCCGTGCACCAATAAATCCTTTACATATTACACTTAGAGGCGCCTTGTCTTCTACCCCCTATTTGTACTGACTACTAGTGCTTACAGTTATATATACACATTAACTCTGGGGTCTACAATAGATATGGCACTCATATGAAAAGAAATGGCCTTTGTCTAAAATAGCGGGGGCTGTGGCCAGTGTGAGTAGAAAATGCCCCAGCATCGATGTAGGCAAACAATGCCTCAGCATTGATTTTGGGGGGGGGGGGGGGGGTGAATGGTGCTCCATTGTTGGGTGTCAGGGACGGATTAAGTCAAAGGGCCGGTTTGGAGACCACTGCTCTAAACAAAAAGATATATTTGTGCTGTCATTATCAATTTCTCCACCTTAACCACTTGCCGATCGGCATTTGACGGCGGCAAAGTGGTTCGTTCCCGCAAAACGTTGTCATACGACGGCGGCTGCGGGAACGAGTTTAGTGAGCGCACGCGCGCCGCCGGAGGCACGCCCGCACGCTCACTGTGTTCGGGGAGGGCCAGGGAGCGGGTGCGGCGGCTTCGATTGCCGTCGGCTACCCGCGATGGCCCCCCCGGAGCGAAGGAGCGGAGGTCCGTGTATGTAAACACGGACCTCTGCTCTGTGTGAGGGGGAAGGGCTGTGATCACAGCCTTCCTGTACGTGAAGGCTGTGACCACTTCCCTTCCCCAGATAGTGCAGTCCCCCTACAGTTAGAACACGCCCAGGGAACATAGTTAACCCTTAGAGCGCCCCCTGCAGGTTAACCCCTTCACTGCCAATGGCATTTACACAGTAATCAGTGCATTTTTATAGCACTGATCGCTGTATAAATGCCAATGGTCCCAAAAAAGTGTCAAAATGGTCCGACATGTCCGCTGAAATATCGCAGTACCGCAAAAAATCGCAGATCGCCGCCATTACTAATAAAAAAAAACTAAAAACCCCAAAAATGAATTCTCATCATCCGTAAACGCGACCACTTTTGCGCAAACCAATCAATAAACGCTGATTGCGTTATTTTATCGCAAATATGAGGAAGAATATAAATCGGCCAAAAACGGTGAAAAAAATGTTTTTTTTATATTTTTTTTTGGATTTGTATTTTAGGAAAAAGTAAGAAATTTGAGTTTTTTTGCAAAATTGTTGCTCTTCTTTTGTTTATAGCGGCGATCAGAAATGACGCAGCGGTGATTAAATACCACCAAAAGAAAGCTCTATTTGTGGGAAAAAAAGGACGCAAATTTAGTTTGGGTACAACGTCGCACGACCGCGCAATTGTCAGTTAAAGCGACGCAGCGCCGAATCGCAAAAAGGGCTCCGGTCCTAAAGCTGGAAATCCTTCCGGGGCTGAAGTGGTTAAAATGAGAGTTAAAGTGTTACTAAACCCAGCAATCTAAAATCATATTTTTCTTGTCAAAAGAGTTTATTAAGATTTACAGAATGGGTTACAGAAGAAGTAGGCTGAGTGAACATAGTATTTTCATAACATTACATAACACAGTCTATGCACATAGAAATGTTAACTGGCCAGGGAAGGCATGGTGGGTAAGGCATAAAAGCTGGAACTAGAGCTAACTAGGATTATACATTGTGCATATTTACTTTGAGATGGCTGCATCAGAAGACACCTCAAGGCTTCCCAGGCACCCCAACTGGGAACTAACTGTGCGTGGGTAAAAAGCCCGGATTTTGGCGCAAATTGAAACCAAGATGCATCCATCAAGCCTGCTTCCAATGTACCTTAAGTGCCATCGAGCCCTGGATATTGCATGAAACAAGATTAATCAGGTAAATCCAGAAAATAAGAGCCTAAAGAAGAATAAAGAAAGAAAGAAAAGCAGAAGGAGAGAAGAGGTCTGCTTGGTGGTCCCAGTGCCCCACTCCACATTTAGCAACCAGATGGGGGGGGGGGTTAGTTGTTACTATGGACGGAGGGTCTCAAGGTCAAAGGATGGCGGGAGATAGTGATCTATGCAGGGTTTCCAGATTCGCTCAAATTTTGGGGACTGTTCCTTACCCATGGCCTCCATTTTGGAGCGGATTAGGAATCTGGCGATTCTGGACTTTGTCTCGGCCGTGGATAGGTTCGGCGTTCTCCAGGACTTAGCTATTGTTTGTCTAGCCGCTGTAAGGAGGGATAGAAAGAGTTTGAATTGGGTGCGGATTAACGCATCCAGTTTCAGGCTCAGTGGGGCTAGAGTTGGGTCGAGTGGTAGGGAAATGTTGAAACTAAATCTTATTTTATATCAAAATACTGCTGCTATATACCTTTTTTTCATCTGTATATTGCGTTCAGGTGATAAACTGCAAGGAGCCAGGGCTTTCCCAGTGTTCATGTAGGAGGAGTTTTCACTTTCCTCTGAAGTCTGTGTCCATGTGCTTTTATGGGAGGTGGATCTTCTATGAATCAACATGTGATATCCTACCCATTGTGTTATTTTTTAGTTACTGGGCATGGAGGAGGAGGGAGGGACTGGGCTGTCATTTAAGATCTGTATACACGCCCACATTTGTGATGTTATGCCATGTGACCTGAAAAACTCAACTGAAACAGGAAATCTCCAACACAGCATAAGAGACCGAACAGAGCATAAACAGTTGTGCAAACTTACAAACCTGCCTGCGTGTAGTATGGCCTTACACACATACACAGTGCAAGAAGGAAGTATCTGACCATACAAGATCAAAGAGCCTTTTACACAATGCAGAGGATTAACCCCTTCATTTCCACAGCGAGTATAACAAGCATGCTATTCTGCATATACAGACTGATTTTACTGTTGTGGGTTTAGTAACACTTTGTAAAAGATGTATGTACGCAGCACACAACACAAACTCACACAGTAATACTGATAACCAGTTATAAATGCTAGTTGCCTGGCTGTCAGACTCACCTTCTTGGCTCAAACCTTTCTGATACACAAAACAATGATTCAGATAAAGCTTTTTCTCCAAGCTTTTGTCTCTGCATATACATGCTCTAGACCAATAACTCAGAAAAAGTTGAAGCCAGAGGCAGCAAGGTAGCTAGCATTTTCAAAATGTGCTCAACAATGTCATGGTTCTCTCTTATTTATGCCAAAAAGGCAGAACAGGGACTGGAGTATTACTGTGATGCAAAGCTGCAGATTGCATTCAAGTCACTACGACAGCACATAGCAGGGGCACTTTGACAATTTGACACAATACAATGCTTATTCATTGGCTGCCATACAGCATTTGTGCGTGAACACAAAAAGATTTCATAAAAACAGTTGATAAATTAAATGTTACCTTATGGCGTGTGTATGTATCAAACTCTACAATGCTGTAGCCTAAAGAGCCATCCCCAAATATAATCCACACCTAAAACAAAACAAAGAAGCATTATCCTGCATTCAATTACCCAGATTAAATATCACAAACAAAAGGCACAGGGGTCCAAATCTTAAACTCATCCTTCCAAAAAAAGAGGGGCCCAGCAGGTATTAAAATAAAAAAGCAGCTCTAAAATACTCACTGCTGTCCCTGTAGAAGGTCCTCTCTGAGGTCCAGTGCCACTTGTCTTCCATGTTGAATGACACCCAGGGGTTGATTTACTGGATAGTGCAAAGTCTGGTGCAGCTGTGCATGGTAGCCAATCAGCTTCTAACTTCAGCTTGTTCAATTAAGCAAAAAAAAAAAACAAAAAACTGGAAGCTAGAAGGTTTCTATGTAGAGCTGCACCAGATTTTGCACTCCCCAGTTTTAGCGAATCAACCCCCAGTGTCATTGTATCCACTTCCTGTGAGCCCAGGCTGTCATGGATATGCCCACAGAGGTGGAGTCAAGCTGGCCTGAGCTCACTGTACTCCTGAGAAGTGCAGAGCTCAGAGTTCATTAAGAATGTGCTGTGCTGTCCTGGAGTCCAAGGATTGAGGAGAAGAAGATGAATCCACAATGCCAACGAACTGGCCACAAGACTGCAGGAATAAGGCATTAAGAAATTGATGGGGGATTGAAAAAAAGATGGAGTCTCAGGCATTCTCTTGGTGGCTCTCTCACGACTTTACATGGGTTCAAAACTTCCTTTCCTCCCGCTCTTACCTATCCTGGGAGGTCATTTGTGACACACACGACGCCCCAGCCAGGGAGTACTACCACTTTCTTCAGCTGCAACACTGGATTGTTGCCCTGCGCCACACATCCACCTACCCATATCAAAAGAATTTCTTTGAACATGCATGTTAGCATGGCCCTGGAGCCCCGGGTCTCATTTCAGCCATTTATGCATCCTTGAATGGATGCCCAAATCAGCATTCCTCTCTTACATGACCCAATGGGAACGGGACCTCCAGTCCCCCATAGATCTACAAGACCAGAGCAAGAAAATAGTGGGCAAATGCTCCTTTAACACAAATACACCTGAAGGTCCTATTCCGATGGTATTGGGCTTCTGCCCGTATAGCCCATGCTTTCCCTTGGAGTAGTGATAGATGATTCCGCAACTGTGGACAACGGGGGGGGGGGGGGGGTGTCATGTATACCTGGTGATCCTGCCCAAGAATGGTGGGGTTCTGGTCTAGGGATTTTGGCTTGCTTCAGACTCTTTTCCATCTAGCGGTCCATAGGGACACTTAGTTAGCTCTATTACATTGTCCAATACCTGGCTTCTACACATCACAGCAGAAGCTGGCCACATATCTTATTATTGCAGCTCAACGGGCCATAGCTCAAACCTGGAAGACCCAATGCGTAGCCTTCCAAGGGGTGAAGACATGTATGACCGCAATGATGATTCATCAACGAATGTCCAGTACTGTAAATGAATCACATGCCAATCTTCTCAAGGTTTGGGAACTATGGATCTCTTATGAGTTCCCCTCACTCCAACCGACCTGTGTGGGCCTTGTCTGATTGCTCCCTTTGCTGTTTAAGAGTCCTCGCCTAATTTCTAGTTCCTCTCTGTTCCTGTTGAGGAGGTTGCCACCTATGGGGTGGGTTGCAGGAGAATAGCCCCCCCCCCCCCCGGTGAATGCACATAGATTTTGGGGACATTTTTTGTCATTTTGTTTAGTGCAATTGTGATCTTTATTGCTCATTTGTAACGTTTACCCATTTTCTAGCCCCTGCGTGGGAGATTTACAAGCTTGCATTTGTATTCTCGTGTCATTTCTCAAAACCAACAAACATATTGAAACAGAAAAAAACTGGAGTTAGACTTAAATAATCAACAAGGTCAACAGAAACTAAAGTATAGTCATAGATATTGTAAGAACTTCTGATACTTTTTTAGACATTCCTAATCTGCATGCTGCTCTTCCAGGCTGAATGACACCCAGTGTCA
This sequence comes from Glandirana rugosa, assembly GCA_018402905.1. Lineage (NCBI taxonomy): Eukaryota > Metazoa > Chordata > Amphibia > Anura > Ranidae > Glandirana > Glandirana rugosa. The sequence continues at coordinate 131,372 of BLSH010162044.1, read as the reverse complement.
TTGGATCCTCGTTCCGAGAGTCCAGGCTGTCATGGACACGCCCACTGAGGTGGTATCATCATGCTGGCCTGAGCTCACTGTACTCCTGGCAAGTGCTGCAGTCAGAATTCATTAAGAAAGTGCTTTGCTGGCCAGAGGTAAGGACTGGCCACCACCAGAGGAGAAGAAGATGGACCCACATCGTCAACAGACTGGCCACAGGACTGCAGGAGAAAGGCATTAACAAATTGATGGGGGACTTTAAAGAAGGGAGATTGAAAACAGTTGGGGTTAGGCTTTAATAACCAACAAGACCAATGGAAACTGAAGTATGATTAATCACAGGTACTGTAAGGACTTCTGATACTTTTTTGCCATTGTTGAGCTGCGCACTGGTTTCAGGCCAGTAACTCAAAAATTATTAAAACCAATAAATCAGCATAGCAGCCAGGTGAATAGAATTTTAATAAAGTGCAACGGCAGTAGTATTCAGCCATCTCTTCTATGTAGGTGGCTCGTTGCAAAGATGTACATTACAAATTCTTCTCGAGGAGTCAATACAAAAATCTAAGCTCACTGATCTGCATCTGTTCTAGCATAATCTCTAACCAAAGCACTGGCAATGAAAAAAAAATAGGTTCATACACATTAAAGGTTTAGCATATCAATACCTCAGATTCTGGACGACAAAGTTTAGCTCCCAAAGCAAATCCTCCTCCAACACCAAGAGTACCGAAAGCACCTACAAATTAACACGTTTAATGTAAATCTTATTGGTTCTTACATATACTGATCTTGATAAAGAAAGAGAGACTGTTCATCTATCAGTGTGAATTATAGTAAAGTTTTTATCATAATGATTTATTACAGGTACTTATACAGCGCTTACAATTTACGCAGAGCTTTACATATACAGTGGGGGAAAATGATTATTTGATCCCCTGCATATTTTGTAATTTTGCCCACTTACAAAGAAATTAAGGGTGTAGAATTGTAATCATATGTGTATTTTAAATGATAGATATAGAATATTAACCAAAAACCCAGAAAAAAAAAAACACGATACAAATGTTATAAATGGAGTTGCAGTTCAGTGAGTAAAATATGTATTTGAGCCCCAAGCAAAACATGACTTAGTAGTTGGTGGAGAAACCCTTGTTGGCAAGCACAGAGGTAAGACGTTTCTTGTAGTTGGTTACCAGGTCTGCATACATCTCAGGAGGAATTTTGGTCCACTCTTCATTACAGATCTTCTCTAAATCCTTAAGGTTTATTGGCTGTCGTTAGGCAACTCGAAGTTTCAGCTCCCTTCATAAATTTTGTATAGGATTAAGGTTTGGAGACTGGCTAGATCACTCCATGACCTTAATGTACTTCTTCTTGAGCCGCTCCTTTGTTGCCTTGGCGGTATGTTTTGGGTCATTGTCATGCTGGAAGACCCAACCACTACCCATCTTCAGTGTTCTGGCTGAGGGAAGAAGGTTCTCATCCAAGATTTTACAATACATGGCCCCATCCATTGGCCCCTCAATGCGGCAAAGTCGGTCTGTACCTTTAGCAGAGAAACAGCCCCAAAGCATAATGTTTCCACCTCCGTGCTTGACTGTAGGGATGGTGTTCTTAGGGTCATAGTCAGCATTTTTCTTCCTCCAAAGAGGGCGAGTCGAGTTAATGCCAAAGGGCTACATTTTGGTCTCATCTGACCACAGCACTTTCTCCTAAGCCTTCTTGGAATAATTTAGATATTCATTGGGAAACTTCAGACAGACCTGTACATGTGCCTTCTTGAGGAGGGGGACCTTGCGGGCGCTGCAGGATTTCAATCCATGGTGGCATATTGTATTACCAATGGTTTGTTTGGTGACTGTGGTCCAAATGCCTTGAGATCATTCACAATTTTTTCATGATCATCCTTGCCCCATACCGGTTACCTACCCCGGTACATAACATTTTAGAACCTACTCTTGGA
>BLSH010162044.1:116167-129414 GCA_018402905.1 Glandirana rugosa | reverse complement strand
CAGTGAAACACTTGTTGATTGGCTGCCCTGCAGCTTCTCAACACGTGGAGTAAAATAGCAGAACCCCGGACCGAACCCGAACGATTTTTGAAAAGTCCGGGTTCGCTCAACACTAGTGTCAGATTCTCAGCTTGATGTCCTCTGCATTCTCAGCATTCTTTGCATTCCAATGTGTTTAATCACACTTACACAGCACAGAACGGCTCTTAGAAGCAGCACAGCTCTGTTTAATGTGAAACAAAATTACCTTACTCATCCCTTATGTGTTCTGGCTACAGTATCTGTGTCCTGACATTAAAATCCATGTGTCCTGACATTAAAATCCCTGTGTCCTGCATTAAAATCCCTGTGTCCTGGCATTAAAATCCCTGTGTTCTGGCATTAAAATCCCTGTGTCCTGGCATTAAAATCCCTGTGTCCTGGCATTAAAATCCCTGTGTCCTGGAATTAAAATCACTGTGTCCTGGCATTAAAATCCATGTGTCCTGGCATTAAAATCCCTGTGTCCTGGCATTAAAATCCCTGTGTCCTGGCATTAAAATCCCTGTGTTCTGGCATTGAAATCCCTGTGTCCTGGCATTAAAACCCCTGTGTTCTGGCTAAAATCCCTGTGTTCTGGCTAAAATCCCTGTGTTCTGGCTAAAATCCCTGTGTTCTGGCTCCCTGTCCCTGTGTTCTGGCTCCCTGTCCCTGTGTTCTGGCTGCTGCATTTCACACCCTAGGCTTATACGCGGGTCAATAAGTTTTCCCATATTTTTTGGGCAAAAGTAGGGGGGTCGACTTATACACGGGTCGACTTATACACGGGTATATACGGTATTTGATCCCAAAGTAAAACATGACTTAGTACTTGGTGGAGAAACATTTGTTGGCAAGCACAGAGGTAAGACGTTTTTTGTAGTTGGTTACCAGGCTTGCACACATCTCAGGAGGGATTTTGGTCCACTCTTCTTTACAGATATTCTCTTAATCCGTAAGGTTTCTTGGCTGTCTCTTGGCAATTCAAAGTTTCAGCTCCCTATAGGATTAAGGTCCGGAGACTGGCTAGGCCACTCCATGACCTTAATATGCTTCTTCTTGAGCCACTCCTTTGTTGCCTTTGTGATTTGTTTTGGGTCTTTGTCATTATGGAAGACCTATCCATGACCCATCTTCAGTGTTCTGGCTGAGGGAATAAGGTTGCCGTTCAAGATTTTACAATACATGGCCCCGTCCATTGGCCCCTCAATGCGGCAAAGTCGGTCTGTACCTTTAGCAGAGAAACAGCCCCAAAGCATAATGTTTCCACCTCCGTGCTTGACTGTAGGGATGGTGTTCTTAGGGTCATAGTCAGCATTTTTCTTCCTCCAAAGAGGGCGAGTCGAGTTAATGCCAAAGGGCTACATTTTGGTCTCATCTGACCACAGCACTTTCTCCTAAGCCTTCTTGGAATAATTTAGATATTCATTGGGAAACTTCAGACAGACCTGTACATGTGCCTTCTTGAGGAGGGGGACCTTGCGGGCGCTGCAGGATTTCAATCCATGGTGGCATATTGTATTACCAATGGTTTGTTTGGTGACTGTGGTCCAAATGCCTTGAGATCATTCACAATTTTTTCATGATCATCCTTGCCCCATAAGGCAAAATCTTGCATAGAGCTCCAAACCAAGGGCGATTGATGGTCATTTTGTATTTTTTCCATTTACGAATAATCATTCCAACAGTTGTCTCCTCACCTAGTTTCTTGCTGATGGTCTTGTAGCTCATTTCAGCTTTGTGTAGGTCCACAATCTTGTCCCTGATGTCCTTTGACAGCTCTTTGATCTTGCCCATGATGGTGAGGTTTGAATGGAAGAAAGATTTTGTGGACAGGTGTCTTTTATACACATAATGAGTTGTCGTTGGGAGCACCTTCTTAAATTGACAGGACTAATCTGTGTACTACATGTGCAAATACTGTAGCCAGTCTGTGGGAGCCAGAATTATTGTTGATTGGTAGGGAATCAAATACTTATTTTACTCACTGAACTGCAACTCAATTTATAACATTTGTATTGTGTGTGTTTTTTTTCTGGATTTCTGGTTGATATTCTGTCTCTAATAATAATAAAAATATAGACCCTTCATTTCTTTGTAAGTGGGCAAACTTACAAAATCTGCAGGGGATCCAATAATTATTTGGGCCGCTGTATATTGTACATTCACATTAGTCCCTACCCTCAAGGAGCTTACAATCTAAGGTCCCTAACTCACATTCATACATACACATACTAGAGCCAATTTAGACAGAAGCCAATTAACCTACCAGCATGTCTTTTGAGTGTGGAAGGAAACCCACGTAGGCACATGGAGAACATGCAAATTACAGGTAGGTAGTGCTGTGGGCGGAATTAGAAGAAAGACCCTAGGGCCATAATTTTAAATAATGCATCAGGAATGGCTACCGGAGGGTGTGATCCAAATGAACCATGATCAATAAAATATGGTATATTAAGTAACACAGCCATAAAACGCAAACACTTATGGCCTAGTGTGCTCCTCATCATTTGTTAGCAGTCGAGGAAGTGCTGTGTTTTATGGCTGTAATGCTTGAATACATGAACAGTTTCCATTCTGGTTTAGTGTCTTGGGACTTCAGTTGTGAGAAAACTCAAAAAAGTCAATTAACTACAAACAAAATGAGACATCATTTTTTTTTTTAATTAGGAGCCTGCAGAGCATTGCACTTGTGCAATCTCAGGCTCCTGCAGATGGCCTGTGTAGCGGTCTGTCCTTGTACCTGTAGGCAGTTACTGAATGATGGGAAGAATCAATGCGCTAAGAGGGAACGCTCACCAGCGCCCTGGAAGTTCATTGAGAACTACAAGCCATCAGCCGCAAAGGCTGTCAGTACTTGTAGTTCATTCATTCACAGAACTCTGTGAATGAATGATGCGACCGTGTGAGTGGAGCTCTGTATGGCTGCATTCTTTTGAAATTGTGACAGAGGGTGCAGGGAGAAGATCACCAGTCTGCTGTCACAATTAGAAGGGGGAGTCGGGGAGAGGCTGCAGGAACATGTTCCACCCTAAAAACAGGACGAACATTGAACATGTTCCTAAAGGTGAACTTATCCTTTAAGTGTTACAAGGAAGACTATTTTAATGCTGATGATAACCCAATACATTCATTTGCTCATTCTTCTAAAACGGTTTTAAAAACATGAATGGCAGAATCTGTTTGCGATGTGCAACAACAGCAGATCATCTTGTAGACAGCTTTAACTGTTGGGCTCACATGTACTTCGACATAAGTAGCAGTTACCTGGATCCAGCCAGCACAAAGGTCCTCTCGGTCGAAGAATGTAGGCCGCACTCCCTACAAAATCTCCTCCATCTGCGACAATGATGCTGTCCTCTGCCATCACTTCATCCACCACATGGAGCACTTTCAAGGGATTCAGGTGTCTCTCTGTCTTCTCTTCAGATTTTCCCCTGGGGTGAAAAGGCAACTCTTTATTGTGGAAATAAAATAACAGTCTGTTTCACAGAGCTTACTAAAATGTAGAAACTGACTTAAAGTGATTGTAAAGTATCATTTTTATTTCTATAAAAATAATAAACATGTTATACTTACCTTCTCTGTGCAGTTGGATTTGCACAGAGCAGCCCGGATCCTCCTCTTCTCGGACCCATCTTTGGCTCTCCTGGCCCCCCCCTCTTGTCGAGTGCCCCCACAGCAAGAAGCTTGCTATGGGGGCACCTGAGCCGAGTCACAGCTCCCTGTGTCCATTCAGACACAGAGCCCCGGTTCGGTCCTGCCCCTTTCTCTCCAGATTGGCTAACTGACTTTGATTGACAGCAGCAGGAGCCAATGGCACCGCTGCTGTGTCTCAGCCAATCAGGAGGAGAGTCCCAGGAGGCCAAATCACTTGTGGACATCGCTGGACAGAGATGGGGCTCAAGTAAGTATTAGGGGGGCTGGGGCGGCTGCTGCACACAGAAGGCTTTTTATCTAATGCATTCTATGCATTAAGATAAAAAGCCTTCTGACTTTACAACCACTTTAATATCTCACAAAGCCAGAGACAGCCAGGCAACTAGTACATTCATATAAGGGAAGTAGGTCCACTATATGCCCAAAAGTCTGTGGACATCTGACCACCAGACCTAGTATAGGTATAAAGAATGTGTGGGAAAAAAAAAAGAATGTGGACACCTCCAAATTATTAAAGTGGTTCTAAAGCCTTAGGGCCCCTTTACACTGGTGATCCGATCCGGTCCGCCTGTCAGTTTTTCAGGCAGCCCTAAACGTACTCTCCATTCACTCCTATGGATCGGCGGATATCAGCGGTGACATGTCTGTTGACACCCACTGCTATCTGATCCGATCCTGTCCACAAAATCCAGACGGATGATGGTCCTGTTTTCCCTCAGTCAGGCGATCTGTTTCTATTAGGTTTCACCATAGATGAGAGGGGGACTGGGTCCGTCTCAACTCTGCACAGTGAGCGAAGATGGACCTGTCATCCGCCTGCCCAGCAGAGCACTGTCTGCCAAATGGAGGCATCCATGTGAAAGGGGCCTTAAGGTTTTTATTTTTTCACCTTAATGCATTCTCTGCATTCAAGAGACAGGTAAAGTCTGATTTTTTTTTTTTTTTTTTTTTTTTTATAAATAACAAAACAACCATGTTATACTTACTTGCTCTATGCAGTGGATTTGCACAGAGCAGCCCCAATCCTCCTATTCTCCGCTCCCCTTGCCCCTCCCTCCTGTTGAGTGCCCCCACAGCAAACAGCTTGCTATGGGCACACCCGAGCCGAGCTGCAGCTCTCTGTGTCCATTCAAATACAGAGCTGTTACGCCCCACCCCCTCTCTGTCCTGATTGGCTAACTGACTTTGATTGACAGCAGCAGGAGCCAATGGCACCGCTGATCAGGAGGAGAGTCCCAGACGCCTGAGGGACTCGTGGACATCGCTTGGCAGAGATAGGGCTCTGGTAAGTATTAGGGGCTGCTAGGGACGGCTGCAGCACACAGAAAGCTTTTTATCTTAATGCATAGAAAAAAAACAAAAAAAAACCACCTTCTGTTGCTAAGGATCCCCCCTCACCTCCCTTATACTTACCCAAGTCCGATTTCAGTCAATCGCTGTGCATGAGAATAGCGGTTCTCTCGGGTCTGACCCTTCACACTGGGCAGATTAGTAGCAGTCAACGGCTCCCTCTGCTTTCAATCAAATCCTATGATAAGGGAGCGGGGGGCGGGGCCAAGCCCACTGTCTGTGTCAATAGATGCAGACAGAGCAGCTTGGAAGAGAGCATGTTTTCTATGGGGGCACTCGGCTGGGGGGGATCCGAGAAGAGGAGGATCTGGGCTACTCTGGGCAAAACCACTGCACAGAGGAGGTAAGAATAACAGGTTTGTTATTTTAATTTTTAAAAATCGAAGCTTTAATATCACTTTAAATGCAGGTGTTTCTAGTGATGGCTACTATTAATGCTGCAGCATATAACGCCATTTTAGGCAATGGACTCTGGAATGGGATGCTCAGCAAGCTGATTGGGTGTGATGGTCAGGTTGCCAAAAACCTTTTGTCCATGTAATGTAAATTAGGAAATGTGACAGCCTGTGATAAAGCTGTTGAAAAAGGATATATAGAAAGTCAGCAGAACACTAGAATATCTGGTCCACTGAGATATTCTGAGCACTGGAAATGTAATTGAAACTGGTCAAATATTGATACATTACTGATTGGCTTTCTCTTTGTCTTCATCTCCTGACTTCAGGCCCTCTGGCCAGTCCTTGGGACATGTGTATCCTTTCAGTCCTTCGGCGAGCAGGGCGATGAAAGAACCTGCGTCTCCTGGAAACATAGAAGACCATGATGTAGTAAGTATAGTTGAGGGTTAGGATTACAACTGAGGAAATTAATTAAATAGGTAACTAAAGGAAATCACAGCAGGCAATGGGAGGACTGATAAACTACATCAATGTGTGGATAAGATACTGAAGTGTCCAGCAGGTAGACTGTGCTCCTGTGCATATATCAAAGGGTAAAGGCTAAGTTCACCTCTCAGAACATGTCACACTCGTATTTAGGATGGAACATGTTCCAGCCCCCCCTACCCTCACCCTCTGAACGCCCTCTCCCTCCCTGTGACAGCAGGCAGGGGATCCTCCCCTGCAACCACTGTCATATTTTAAATCAGTGTACACAGCCACGTCATTCATTCATTCATTCATTCATAGAGATCTGTGAACGAACAAGTCCCACCAAAACAAAGAAAACGGAGGTCAACGCCCAGGGTAAGGCAATGTTCTGTCAAGATAGCCAATTCATCGAGATCTCCAATCAGGGCACTTCTGGTTACTGTAAAGCATCAGTAATATGAGATTTAGATGAGTTGCTGTTTTGACAACACCGGCTTGCTGTTTTGACAGAACAGCAACTAAGGAGGAAAAAGTTGTCGCTGCCTTGGAGGCGGCCATGTTTTTAGCTATTATCGTTCAGACTTTCAATGTCTGCTCATAATATTGTGTACTGGAGTGTACACGCTTTCCGGTGTGGTGTCAAAGCAGCAACTCATCTAAATCTCCAATTACTGATGCTTTACAGTAACTGGAAGTGACATGATTGGAGATCTCGATGAATTGTCTATTTTGACAGAACACCAGAAAAACCCTAAAAATGGGTCTTTAAGGTGTGCCAGACTTGGATCGATGCGTTTTGCATGACTTTTTCTTTCCTCCTCCTTATCACTCTCCTCGCAAAAGTATAAAATAATATATATATATATATATATATATATATATACACACACACACATATATACATACATACATATATACACACTATACTATTTCTATGCTCTAGTCATATCTATTCTCTGTGTGCAAGCGTAGATGTTGAGAAAGCAAGTCATGCAAAATGCATCAATTCTGTAGGCTTATAAGAGATGTTGATCAGTTAATTTAAAGTGTTTTTATTATAGGACTGCATGTGATTGTATCTGCTAGTCTGGCGCACCTTAAAGTCCCTTTTTTGGGGTTTTCTGCCTTATCCTGGGTGTTGTTCCATGGGGTGGTCAGACCAGTTTTCTGTTTTGCCAATATTTTATTGGGATGGTGCCCAAGTGCGGATGGTATGTAGAGCTCATTTCACACATTACATTTTTCAACAAACTACAAGACTTGTAGTTTCAATGGACTGCAAGCGCTCTGATTAGCTCAATTGTAGTTAATTCACAAGTCCTCCAGCTTTCTAACAGAAAAGCTATACAGAGGAGTGGGGAGAAAGCTACAGGACTGGTCTGCAGGAGACTGACACTGCAAGCACGATCCACTGATCATGGGTGCAATGCTTTGCAAGCTCCTATGGGGAAAATAACAAATGCACATTTTTCTTCTGCAAAGAAATGTGCATTTATAAGGTTTCCCTTAAATGTGAACTTAGCCTTTAACTTTCAATCTTGTTTTGAGTGTGCCTTTTATATTCATAATGTGACTATAAGTCAGCCTTATAGCTAAACTTTAGGCAAAGAGCTATACACAAATTAAATGCATACATATAAGCCATTTTACATTTGTATTTCTGTCCATCTAATCCTGAGATTTACAAAGCCCTGCCCATAACACAGCCCTGCCTGGTAGGGCAGGAGACCTAATGTTTCTCTGCTGCAGTTAAGTTACATACATTTACAGATCTTGCTACTCCCCCAGTCTGTAACTGGACGGTAAAAGTCAAAGCAGCACTCCGTTCTCATCTCTCTGTTCTTTCTTCCTGTCAGCATGTTTCTTGATAGCACATGAACACCAAGATCAATCCAGATTTTCTATTTGTGCTTCTCCTAGTGTGAGCTGTGCTGTACATTGGATTACAAGAGGAGAAAAAAGAACACTAATGCAACCACCACCTTCCACACCGGGACCGTCCGAGTGTTAGCGGTAAAACGCCGCTAATTTGCGGTGCTTCACCACTGTAATAGCGGTGCTTTGGCGCTGCTACTTTGGCGGCAGCGGGGTGCTTTTAAACCCCCACAAGGTGTTAAAGGTGCCGGCGCTTCTGAAGCGTCTCCCACACTGCCCCAAAAATGCGGCTTGCAGGACTTTTTTTCCCATCTTGCAAGCGCACCGCCCCAGTGTGAAAGCACTCGGGCTTTTACACTGGAGTGCATTGGGAGCTAATTTAGAGGTGGTTTACAGGCGCTGTTTTTAGCTACAAAACGCCTGTAAAGCGCCTCCGGTGTCAAAGGGGACTTATGATTTGAAAGATGCAATCTATTCATTTTTTAAGTTAATACCGCTTTTTAGAAGCATGCTGATAGGATGAGAGAAGAGTGACCAAAAGAGTGCCTGGAATTAGGCTTAAGGATTTAATGGCAATAGCGTAAGGGGGGCTGAGGGGGCCTATAGCCCCGAGTGGGCCCCCCAAAAAACTCCGGGTCTCGGGCATTCATAACTGAATTATTAGCTCAGAGCGGCCGTTTATAAAGAGAGCGGGCCGGGGATCCCGTCTCCTTGACCCGGCAGTGCCTATGATGGACATTACACTGGTCCAATGCCAGGACCGCGGAACGTGTGACGTCCATCATAGGCGCCGCCGGGTCAAGGAGGCGGGAATGATACTGCAGCCGCACCGGGCATTTGGAGATCCCCGCTCGCTCTGTGTAAATGGGTGGATGGCTCTCCTATCTGTGTCAGGTAGGTCAGTGTAGGGGTCAGGTAGGTCAGTTTAGTGGTCAGCATTGATGGGCAGTTGTGAGCCAGGCAGCAATCAGCAAGTGAGCCTACTACCCCCCCCCCCTCGATGTCGGGCCTGGACTTCGGAGTGAAGCCCCTGGTCTTTTTCCCACCTAGCAACGCCCCTGCTCAATGATGTGCCGAAAGGTAATAAGTGCAGCTTATCAAGATGCCAGGTTCCTCAAAGCTCTGTGGCAATCAACAGCTCACGAGACAGAAACAAGAAAAGAAACAAAACAAAAGAACATTACCCTGAATAGCAACAGCTGGCTTCCAAAACATATCCGAGTTCTTCAAAAGCTGAGACTTGTCCCTATTCACCGCAATAATTTTACTGCGTCTGTTTAGGACGCGGCCATAGGAAAGCCGAAAATCACACACAGTGCCTGAAAGAAGAACACAAACATGGAAAGAAAGTTATTTTGTGAAAAGAGATTTTAGGAAGGAGATAAAGAACTTACAAACAGTGTTCTTCCCTACATGGATAATGATACGTATGACAGGTACTCTTGATCTGTGCCCCTATTGTTCTATGTCAGCCCCTGGTCTAGGCATAAGTCTCAAACTGGCAGCATTTTTCTATGAGGATAAAAGACAGGAAACCAGGGGGTTGATTTACTAAAGGAAAACAGACTATGTACTTTGCAGGTGTCAGGGGTGTACATACAGGGGTTGTGATTGCGAGCCAGCCCCATGACATGTAGAGAAACGGATCCCTCCATGCAGCCGCTGAATGCCTGTTTCCCCTGTTCTTCCTCCTACAGACATTCAGCGGCTGGAGGAAGTAAATGGGGGGCATCGGTTGCCCTACACTCTGCCCCCTCACTATCCCTGTCCTGCTGCCCTGGGCCCCTGTGTGCTCCCCTGGCCCCCCCCCCCCCCGCAGTGCTCCCAGTTTTCCCCCTCCCGACGGCTGCCGTGGGGGATACTGTCAGGAAGGAGAGCGGGGAAGGAGCCGGTAAATGTGTGATTTATTGGCCCCTTCCTTGTCTTAATAAATAGAGTCAATGGTTGATAATGATCACTGACTGTTTTTTCCCCCACACATAAGCTGAAGCACAGTAAACTGTGTTTACTATGCTTCAGTTTATGAATGAATGGAAAACTATGTACAGTGCTATTCCTGTCCATTAATTCTGTGCTGCTAAGGCTGCAGAGATGGAGATTGAGGTGAAAAACATTAGACCCCTGATATCTCATCAAAGCCCCCTAACGGCGGGGTCCTAAAATGTATTTTAAAAATAATAAAAAAAGGTATAAAAAATAAATTGCTAAAAAAATGAAATAAAAATAAAAAACTACTCACACCAGTAGCAGAACTACCGGGGTCACAAAGGTCGCACTTGCGACCAGGCCCTGGCATTCCACTACTGTGGATGGGACCCCAAGATGGCAGGAAGGGGGCCGACTGCGGGATCGTAATAAAGGGTCACATAATGGGAGTAAAGGGCCTCGGGATCAGTGGAAAGGGCCCCAGCCAGGAGCCCTTCATGGTTTCTTGCAACGGGGCCGTGAAGGTTCTAGCTACGCCACGCCTTTGGCAGGTGCAGTTGCTCCAAGATTAGTAAATTGGGGAAGCTCTGCTGACTTCCATTCTCCAAGCAAAAATGCAGTTTTTAATATTTTCCTTGCATATGATGCATCACCTCATTTACCAAGCTCTGGAAAAATGCCCTTGCAGAGTACAGAGACTATTTTGCCTTTAGTAAATTAACTGCCAGGTATGCGCGGTGCAAAAATATTGTACTATGTCACCCCCACCTCACTGTACTTCATGCGCCATTTGTATGCCAGGTCAAGATAAAAAAAAAAATCCAATACATCTCTTCAATATATGCACATTTCCTCATTTTATCCCTTCAACTCTTTCACTGCCAGAGCTGGTTTTGCATTTTTATGCATACATTTAAAAAAAAAAAAAAATTTAGGTCTGAAGATTAGGTAAACCCCCAAACATTATGTATTTTCTGAAAGCAGACACCCTGGAGAATACAATAGTAGTAGTTCCAATTTCTATATGTCATGCAATATTAACACAACAGTTTGTTAACCACTTCCTTACTGGGCACTTAAACCCCCTCTTGCCCAGACCAATTTTCAGTTTTCAGCGCTGTCACTCTTTGAATGATAATTCATCAGACGACGTTGTACCCAAACAAAACTGACGTCCTTTTTTTCCCACAAATAGAGCTTTCTTTTGGTGGTATTTGATCACCCCTGTGGTTTATATTTTTTGCGCTATAAACGAATAAAAAGCGACGATTTTGAAAAAAGAACAATATTTTTTACTTTTTGCTATAATAAATATCCAAAAAAAAAATGTATTCATCAGTTTAGACCGATATATATATTCTTCTACATATTTTTGGTAAAAAAAAAATCGCAATCAGCGTATATTGATTGGGTTGCGCAAAAGTTATAGCGCCTACAAACTATGGACATTGGTTTATGGCGTTTTTATTTATTTACTAGTAATGGCGGTGATCTGCGATTTATCGGGACTGCGATATTGCGGTGGACATGTCGGACGTTTTTGACACTTTTTTGGGACCAATGACATTTATTCAGCGATCAGAAATTTAAATGTCCACTGATTACTGTATAAATGTCATTGGCAGTGAAGGGGTTAACCTGCAGGGGGAGAGCTAGGGGTTAATAGTGTTCCCTGGGTGTGTTCTTACTATGGGGGGGTTGGGCTAACATGGGCATGAGAGATCTAACTGATCCCAGTGACAGGGATCAGTAGATCTCTCATACCCCACTGACAGGGCGGGGAACCGCCGTGTTTACATCGGCGGTTCCCCGTTCTTTTCCCTGTAGCCGCTCATCGCGGCTCGCCGGCGGACATGGGTCCGCCCGAGCTGCGGGCACACTCCCCAGGAGTGCGGCGGGGGCGCGAGTGCGCGCCGCCGGCGCGCGGCCCCTGGTGGCCAAATGCGAATCGCCGCTTATTTACGGCGATTCGCGCAGGGCTCCCCGACTGCCGCCGTGAAAAGACGGCGCGCGGTCGGGAAGCAGTTAAAACACAACTGCCTGGAAATGACCTTAAACAACTCTGTGTAAATGTACTGATAAGATAACATAGAAGAAAGTTCAGGGGCAGCTGAAAAAAACGCCCAAATGCCTTTACACGTCCGTTTATCAGCAGCAGTGTAAATGAGGCCTTAGTGACATATATCCATACTAAGATTGATAAATATAATGTAACTTTTCATTCTAATAATGAGCAAAATATATTTATTTATTTTTTGTGAGACTGTTATGGTCTTTGTTCTAATAATTTTTTTCTCTATTTGTCTAGAAACCTTTTACACCTTATAGTTCCTGATGAAGCTATTTTGCGAAACATGTAGAACTTACAGGCATTCAGACAGAGTTCCGTCTACATAATTTAACTGTATTATGTGGTAATATGGTAATGTGTTATCACTCAGGAAGCAATATTTTCCTTTAAAAACGTTTACATTTCGTAATAATAAAAAATTCAGTTTTATATTTTCATTGTTGTCTTATTTGGTTGGCACCATTAAAATCCCATTTTTCATATTCCTGCTTCCCTTTGTAAACTCTAGCTCAGCCTTTCTCAGTCCTTTTGCCCCAGAGGATCCGCTAAAATAGTTTCTAGGACTTGGGGAAAGAACAGAACAGAAAACATTCAAGGAACACTGAAAACGTATCGTCATTTATCTGAATTTTTCAGGGTTCACACACATCAGAAAGCATTTAAAAATGGGCCAATTTCAGCCATTTCTTGATGAACTGGCCAATATTGGTTCTGTTGGTGGGACCCTGTTGGCACCCTCCTCCTCCATTTTCTTTGAAAATTGTGGAAAATTGTTGGCCAGCTTCCACGAAAAGATTTCTTTTAAGATCAGCCAGAAGAATGCAGATTGCATCATCCATGCTAACAGCGCAGATAATCATACCCCCCCCCCCCCCCACCCGGGCTACTGTATTTTGTCAGAGTACCAGAATAACGGCGGCATCTGATTGGATGCAGCCACTATTCAGCTGACAAGTTTCCGTAATTTATAATCAAAGAATATTGGTGGGGAGGGTGCCAACAGGGCGCCACCTACAGCATGAATTTTAGAACTGGCCAAAACGTGCACTGTGTATGAACAGCTTAAAGCAGGGGGTCCCCAACCCCCGGACTGATGCCGGTCTGTGACCTGTTGATTATCGGACCGCACAGAAGATGAGTGGTGATTGTGGTCCGCACAGAGCGGTCACAGACACTCACTTCCTGCTGTGCGGCCATGCCTGTTTGTCCTCTACCGGCTCCTCCACCCACCCGGTTGACGATGCCATCCAATCAGCAGGGCAAGGGGCAGGAGGTGCTGTAGATCAGAGTGGAGAGCTCCTCTCACCCCCTGTCCTGCTGATAGAATGACACCGACGGGCGGGTGGGAAAGCCGGGAGAGGACACACAGACTGATCACAGCCTCTGCCTTGCCAAAGGTAGGAGGCCTGTGCAGGGGAAGCAGACATTAGAATGGGAAATGTCATGTTAGAGAGGAAAGGGGGGGGGGGGGGGGGAGA
>BLSH010162044.1:96410-115676 GCA_018402905.1 Glandirana rugosa | reverse complement strand
TAACGTGGGTGCTAGGTGATTTCTTATTCCCCCCCCCCCCCCCCCCCCAGAAACCTGCAAAGAATTTCACCAGCGATCAGTGGATCGTGGGTGCAATGTCAGTTTTCTGTAGACACGTTATCCAGGTTTTTGCCCTGTACCTCTGTATGGACTGTTAGAAAGCCAGGAGGAAGTGTTAGAGGACTATGAGGGTGCTCATCAGCACTTGTAGTTTATTCATTCACAGTTCCTTGTCCAGAGCCCTGTAGAGCTGAGCAGATTTTAAATGAGACTGCGGCTGTGGGGAGAGGACCTCCCACCGGCTATCATGGTGGGAGGGATAAGGGGTTGGGGGAGGGGATAAGTGCTGGAACACATTGCATGTTATGGGTGTAATATGTAACATGCTCCAAAAGTGAACTTGGCCTTTAAGATTATTAGATCTATCAATCTCACCTGCCAGTATAACGACGTCTGCTTCCTTAAGAGCTTCCCTGCGATTCTGTCGAATATGGATAGGGCTATTCCTTCCTAGCATGCCTCTGGCCATTCCTCCCAGAAAACATGGGATACCCAGGGATTCCAGAGCCTGTCTGAAAGAACAAGAACAATGTCATGATGTTGGCTCCCCAAGATATGTCTTCCCCTGGCATCCCTGATAGGTCAGGCCAAGTACCCCTTACCTGAGCTTGTCCACAGGTGTGGGTGGAAGGGTCACCTGACTGCCCAGGATGAATACAGGCTTCTTAGCTCGACTCACCAACTCCACACATTGCTGGATCTGTATACAGAAAGAAACAGCATAGACATATATGGGTTTGCAATACTAGGTGGTGTCATCCTTTACAGGAAACCTGTGCCCGATGAAATAAAGGGGCTTGGGACAGCGGTGAGTGGGTGGAGTGGCGCGATATCCCACCTCACTGCTCAGCAACCACTACATGGACTTCAGCGGTACCAAGTACAATATGCACTGGGTCCCCTGGGGGATCTAACAAGCATGAAACATCTGTTGAGACTTCTTCTTTAAAGTGTCATTAAACTCAGACTATATAAAGCTCTCATTACATGCTATATAATAGTGTTCATACTCACAATGACACTAAAGCATTTGTTTTGTGTAGAGGGAAATATACCTGGTTGATCCTGCTTTCAGCTGTCCCTCCCATCTGCTCTGTGTCCCTACTGCAGCCTGAGCTTGTGTAGACTAGCTGTTGTCATCTAATGAGCATGCTACTGTTATAGTTCCAATACAAGCTCTTCATTTCCACCTTTTTTTGTTATCTGTGCAGTCCGCATGACTATAGAGTGGGCGAATACACACAGCACCAATCAGGGCTGTGCAGACACAAACTCACACTGTAGATAGCATACATAAGCAGAGTAACAGAAGCCCCTCTCGTGGATCATTCCCTGCAGATGCCAAAGAACAGGGAAAGATCATGTGACCACACAACAGAGCTGCGGGAATAAGGTACTTAGATAATTATATTAAAAAAATACAGTGGCATGATATATATGATTTATGTGAATGAATTATGGCAATTATGCTTCTATGTTTAGTATGACTTAAAAGTGTTACTAAACCCACAACAATATAATCAGTCCGTATGCAGTAAAGCATGCTTGTTATACTCACTTGGACGCACTCTGCACATGATCAGTTTAGTGTGTATTGCTAGAGAGTTTTTTTTTTTTTCCTTGGGAGAGTGCATGCGATCAGCACAGGGCCAATCAGCACCGTCCAGACAGAAAGTCGGGAGTCCTGCAGCCTCATAGGACTGTCAGGAGAATGAAAACTCACAGTCACAAGACTGCTATATGCTGCTGATGAGAAAAGGCATTCAGCAGTTCATTTTTATGCAGGGTCCTGTGGAGAGCAGATATAGTGAATGCAGGGTCCTGCGAAAAGCAGATATAGTGAATGCAGGGTCCTGCGAAAAGCAGATATAGTGAATGCAGGGTTCTGGGGAGAGCAGATATAGTGAATGCAGGGTCCTGGGGAGACCAAATATAGTGAATGCAGGGTCCTGGGTAGAGCAGATATAGTGAATGCAGGGTCCTGGGGAGACCACATATAGTGAATGCAGGGTCCTGGGTAGAGCAGATATAGTGAATGCAGGGTCCTGGGGAGACCACATATAGTGAATGCAGCGTCATGGGGAGAGCAGATATAGTGAATGCAGGGTCCTGGGGAGACCACATAGTGAATGCAGCATCATGGGGAGAGCAGATATTGTGAATGCAGGGTCCTGGGTAGAGCAGATATAGTGAATGCAGGGTCCTGGGTAAAGCAGATATAGTGAATGCAGGGTCCTGTGGAGACCAGATATAGTGAATGCAGGGTCCTGTGGAGAGCAGATGTAGTGAATGCAGGGTCCTGGGTAGAGCAGATATAGTGAATGCAGGGTCCTGGGGAGACCACATATAGTGAATGCAGGGTCCTGGGGAGAGCAGATATAGTGAATGCAGGGTCCTGGGGAGAGCAGATATAGTGAATGTAGGGTCCTGGGTAGAGTAGATATAGTGAATGCAGGGTTCTGGGGAGACCACATATAGTGAATGCAGGGTCCTGGGGAAAGCAGATATAGTGAATGCAGGGTCCTGGGGAGAGCAGATATAGTGAATGCAGGGTCCTGGGTAGAGCAGATATAGTAAATGCAGGGTCCTGGGTAAAGCAGATATAGTGAATGCAAGGTCCTGTGGAGACCAGATGTAATGAATGCAGGGTCCCGTGGAGAGCAGATATAGTGAATGCAGGGTCCTGTGGAGAGCAGATATAGTGAATGCAGGGTCCTGGGTTTAGTAACACTTTAAGGCCTGATGAAAAGTACTGAAGCCAGTAATTCAGCATGATTGCCTTTAAATTAGAATTTTTTTTAGAAGGAAAGGTCAGCAATGGGGACTTTCATATCTCCCAGGGTAAAAAATGTAATAGTATGAGCAGACCTGATCCGGGGTGGCGTAGGGGATGGAGACAGGAAGAGGTGAGGTGTCTCGCGGCTCCCAGGCTCCCGCAAATAAATTATTTAGGTGGTTCTGCAAGTACCTAAAGCGAAGGACAATAAGAAGAATTAAAATTACATCTGTAGGCTTTAAGGAGCACAGCTGTCCACAGAGCAGTGTAGCTGAACAAAGTACAGTAATCCCCACCAACCATCGGACCTACTGCTACTAAAAGATGAACAGCGGTTGGCTGCCTAGAGTTACTGTTAGATTTTTTTTCTGTTTAGCCTGCATCTATTAGGTGTATAGACAGTTTAAAAGGAGCTATGTGTAGTAAAGCTATACTTCTCTTGTTGGTCACATGAGTGCACCTACTTTTGCTCTCTTGTGACCCAGAATCAGCCAATAGCTGGCTAGAGTCCACTGTTGCCTGACATCACAGAGCTGCTCCAGACTCCATATTGTCGGGATACACCCAGCTGCCTGATTGATAGTTGGCTACATCTCTCAGCGTGCAGCTAAGAGCCTGAAACCAGCTGCACCCACCCCCTCTCTCGCCTGGCACTTCAGTGAGCAGGAACAGAGCAAAGAGAGGCGAATGACGAAGTACTGAGTAATCAGTGGTCATGTGATCGCTCAGTTCTCAGCCCTCTATAAAAACCCATGGATGTACGACTTTGATAGGTTGAAAGTGAGCAGAGGGGCCGACCACGGGAATACAGAGATGAATCAGGCACAGGAATTTTAGGCAGCAGATTGGAGGAACAAAGACACAGTACACACCCCTTCTCCACTCGCTGGCACTGTCCTTTAAACTTAGGAACAATACACTTACCAATTAATGATTTTCCCAACAATTCCTTTAGGGGCACCTTTGGGTGCTAATTCTTTCTGGATCAAATGGTACGGATACAAAATATCAATAGGAAATTCCACAAACACAGGGCCTGCAAAACAAGATTAGATACTGGTCATTAGTACAGTGACAGTGCATATTTTTTTTAGCACCGATTGCTGTATTAGTGTCACTGGTCCCCAAAAAGTGTCAAAAGTGTCAAAAGTGTCAGTTAGGTGTCCGATTGTCTTCCACAATATTGCAGTCCCGCTATAAGTCGCTGATCGCCGTCATTACTAGTATCAAAATAAATAAATAAATAAAAATTCCAGTATTCATCCCATAGTTTGTAGACACTATAGCTTTTGTGCAAACCAATCATAATACGCTTATAGGGATTTTCTTTTTAACAAAGACATGTAGCAGAAAACATATTGGCCGTACATTTATGAAGGAATTTGATTGTTTACATTTTTTATTGTATATGTTTTATAGCAGAAAGCAAAAAATATTGTTTTTTTTCAAAAATGTCAGTCTTTTTTGTTTATCGTGCAAAAAAAACAAAAAAAATGCAGTGGTGATCAGATACCACCCAAAAGAAAGCTCTATTTGTGGGGGAAAAAAAAAGGACATACATTTCATTTATGTACAGTGTGGTATGACCGCGCAATTGTCAGTTAAAGTAGCACAGTTTCGTATCATAAAAAAATGGCCTGGTCAAGAAGGGGGGGGGGGGTAAACATTCTGGAGGTCAGGTGGTTAAAAAATAAATGAGACAGGTTTCAAAATAATATCAAGGCAATGTTAACAGCACTCCTCACCCGGTGTCCCAGACTGGGCCTCAACCAGCGCTCTGCGCAGTATAGGCGCTATGTCTCGTATGGTGCGGACAGAAGCACAGAATTTACATATAGGTTTGAAGAGCGACATCTGATCTATATCCTGCAGAGCTCCTCTCCCCTGGTGGACAAAGAACAAAGCATAACATGACAACGTGTACTGCATGATACATACATGTGTATGAAAGGGTCACTCTACACAACTGGGTGCCATAGATGCTGCTAGGTAAATCTCACACTTCTCTTATACTGGCCCTAGGGAAGAGACCTCCTGCTGGGGGATCCTGGCATTACATCTAACAAATCCTGACATTACTCACCACCCCCATGAAGTTTCACTTATTTTTCTTTTACAGCAGTAGAAGTTTAACCGCTTGCCCTCCGGAAGGTTTTACCCCCTTTATGAGCAGGGCATTTTTTTGTTATTCAACACTGCGCTACTTTAGCTGGCAACTGCTCAATCCTGCAACGCTGTACCCAAATGAAGTTTAAATCATTTTTTTGACACAGAGCTTTCTTTTGGTGGTATTTAACCACTTCAATCCCGGGCACTTTAACCCCCTTCCTGCCATTTTCAGCTTTCAGCCCTGTCACACTTTGAATGACAATTGCACGGTCATGCAGCACTGTACCCAAATTACATTTTTATCCTTTTTTTCACACAAATAGAGCTTTCTTTTGGTGGTATAAACCCCTTTGCATATAAGGGTAAGACAAATCTAGATGCCTAATTTTGAAACTTTAACATGTTAGTAAACCCGTACATATCATCACAACTACTTTGTGCATCCGGGTGGATTATACCGCGTTTTTTTCAGGACAAATTGGGCTTTCTTTTGGAGGTAAATGGTAACAGATATCTCCTGTTTATTTTTTATTCTCAAAATCATTTTTTTTTAAAATTTTGCTGTATATTTCTTGCTACTAATAAAGGATAACCAAAGGCAAAACTTTTTTTTTAGTTTTGGATAGCGTGGAGATGGATTAAAACACCTGTCAGTATTTATTGCTGTCTGTGCCCCCGTTAGGGAGATCCCCCCTCTCTATGTATCCTGTTTACAATTATCATTGAAAGTAAAAGAAAATCTTGAACTTTGGGTTGTCCCCTGAAAAATAATAGGGGGGAAATCTTCCAATGGGGACAGTTCTGGTGACCCGGGGATTCCCAAGAAATTCCCTTGATTTATAGAAATTTCCTCTTGCTTCTTGTTTGGCTATGTGACAGGAAGTGAAGGTAAATCTCTGCAATGGGACACGGATGGCGAAAAAAAAAAATTGACAGGGGTTATAACCCTACCTTGTTCTTTCCAAAATGAAAAAAAACAGGATTTTTTACTTACCGTAAAATCCCTTTCTCTGAGTTCATTGACGGGCACAGCGACTCATGGATAAGTGGGTATGCTGCCCTCTTTGGGAATGAATAGGCAGAACAGGCAGTTCTAACATTAAAAGAACAGACAGACAGACATAGCCCCTCCGGGGGCAGTCCCCACTGGTAGCAATACTCCACCCTGCTACTGCTAGCTCAGTTCGTAACAAGCAGTACAACATAAACTAGAGGGGTGGGGGCTGTGCCCATCAATGAACCCAGAGAAAGGGATTTTACGGTAAGTAAAAAAATCCCGTTTTCTCTTTCGTTCATTGACGGGCACAGCGACTCATGGACAAGTGGGACGTCCAAAAGCAGTGCCAAAACAATGAGAGGTGGGTAACGGAATAGCAAAAGAACTTCACCCAACAGAACCCTCTGAGGAACCAGACATGTCTCACACAGCTGCCTGCAACACTTTGTGGCCAAACACAGCATCCGAGGATGCTAAAACATCAACTTTGTAAAACTTTGAGAAGGTGTGCACAGAGGACCAAGTAACTGCCTTGCACACGTGAGACACAGACGCCTGATGTCGGAAAGCCCAGGAAGTGCTAATTGCCCTGGTAGAGTGAGCCGTGACTGGAAAAGGAGGCTCCAGACCCTGAACAGCATAGGCTCGGGTCACCGTCTTTCTAATCCAATGTGAAATAGTGGCCGATGAGGCCGCCAAACCTTTGCGTGGACCATCCACCACGACAAAGAGTGCATCCGACCTCCGAAAGGAGGCCGTGTTCACCAGATACACCCGCAGGGCCCGAACAACGCCCAGGGAGTGCAAAGCAATCTCCCTACGGTGAGAGGGGCGCGGGCAGAGTGAAGGAAGGACAATGTCCTCATTGATATGGAAAGAAGACACCACCTTCGGCAAAAAAGAAGGTGATGGGCACAGAACCGCCTTATTTTTGTGTAAGACCAGATATGGGGACCTAGAGGACAGAGCCGCCAACTCGAAAACCCGCCAAGCGGATGTGATAGCTACCAGGAAAGCCACGTATTGCGAAAGCATATCTCCCTGATATTCTCAAAGGGCGGCTTCTGAAGTACCGAAAGGACCAAATTGAGGTCTCATGGCGCTAGAGGCGACCATACCTGGGGGGGGGGGGGGGGCGACGTGTTGAACCCCCTGCACAAAAGTACTGATCAAAGAATGCGTCGACAAAGGACGCTGAAAAAAGATCGCCAGGGCAGAAATCTGACCCTTGAGCAGCGTACTCAATGCCAGCTTCTGGTCGAAACCCTGCTGCAGAAAGGCCAGAACCCGAGATACAGAAAAAAGATCAGGGATTCCACCCCCCATTCTCACACCAGGCGATATAAGCCCTCCAGGTGCGGTGGCAAATCTTTCTGGAAGTGGCCTTACGTGCCTTAAGAATGGTGGGGATAACTGAATCTGAGACACCCCGATCCCTCAACACCTGGGATTCAATAGCCAGGCCGTTAAAGCCAGCAGGGGTAAAGCAGGATGCAAGATGGGCCCCTGAGACAGTAGATCCTCGCGAAGCGGGAGTCGCCAGGGGACGCCCACCACCATTCAAACTACGTTGGCGTACCAAGGACGCCTTGGTCAGTCTGGAGCTATGAGAATGGTCGGTATGCCCTCCATTTCTATTCTGTGCAGAAGCAACTTGAGAGGGGGAAAGGCGTAGAGGAGCCGGTACCGAGCCAACAGAGCTACTAGTGCATCCGCCGCGTCCGCCAAGGGATCCCTTGTCCTGCCCACGAAAGTCTGCACCTTCCGATTGAGACGAGACGCTAGTAGGTCCACTTCTGGAGTACCCCACCTTAGACAAATCTGATGGAACACGTCCAGGTGCAGGGACCACTCTCCTTGGTCCAACCCATGACGACTGAGGTAGTCCGCCTGCCAATTCTCTACGCCCGGTATGTGGACGGCGGAGATTGCCGGTACGTGGAGTTTTTCCCAATGCAGAATGTGAGCTACCTCCGAGGCCGCAGCCGAGCTTCTTGTCCCGCCCTGGTGATTCACGTATGCCACAGCCGTGGCATTGTCCAACTGAATCCGGACAGGGCACCCGTGCAACCTCCTCGTCCAATGGGAGAGGCAGCACCAGATGGCCCACAATACCAGGACATTGATCGGGATACAAGACTCCTCCGGAGACCACCGGCCTTGGGCTGACAACAGCCCCAGGACTCCTGCCCAGCCGATCAGGCTGGCGTCCGTCGTAAGCACCGTCCAGTGAAGGGGGAGGAACGACTTCCCCAGCTGCAGGGCCGGAGTCTGCATCCACCAGAGCAGCGATGACCTGTTCTGGAGGTCCACCCTGATCAACCGATCCAGGGATGAGGGGGACTTGTGAAGAATCTCCCGCTACAGAGTATTGGTGTGACACTGGGCGTATGGAACCGTCTCGAAGGTGGGCACCATGAGCCCCAGGACCCGCATGTAAAAGCGTAGGGAGGACCATTCCTGGGACAGCAGGGACCGAACTGCCAACTGAAGCGTCTGTAGCTTGGATGGTGGAAGGAAAATCTTCCCCTGGGCCGCATCCAGGATCAGACCCAGATACTCCAAGCGGTGAGATGGAGTCAGCACCAACTTTGGGCAATTGATCACCCAGCCGAACTCCTGCAGAGTGTGCAAGGCAATCGTCACGTTGTCCCTGAGAGCTGGAGCAGACTCTGCTCGCAAGTAGGTTGTCCAGATACGCCACCAACGAGATGCCCCTCTGCCTCAGCAGAGCCAGAACCGGGGCCAATAGCTTTGTGAAGACCTGAGGCGCAGAGGCCAGGCCAAAAACGGTAGAGCGAAAAACTGATAGTGATGTTCCCCGACCGCAAAGCACAGAAATCACTGGTGCTGGGTGCATATGGGGACATGCAGGTAGGCATCTTTGATGTCAAGGGAAGCCAGGAAATTGGCCTGGTGCAGGGCCGCTTCCACAGAGCGGACAGACTCCATCCTGAACCTTCGCACATGGATGAAGCAGTTGAGAGCCTTTAGGTCTTGGCGGGCTGCGAGCCCTTGCCCGAGGAGCGGGAGGGACGAAAAAGCCGCTTGTGGGCCGTAAAGGAGGGAACCTGTCTACGACAGGGCTCCTTACCCTTCCTTGTCTCTGGGAGAAAGGAGCTCTTCCCTCCCGTAAGATCCTTGATAATATCATCCAAGGAGGCTCCAAAGAGCCGCCCACCCAGAAAAGGCAAGTCCGCCAGGGCCTTCTTAGATGTTTGGTCCACTGACCAACATTTTAGGCAGAACAAATGCCTGACCACCACAGAAGACACGGACAACTTGGAGATCAGGGGGGGGTTGTGTCCAGGGCTGCATCACACAGAAACTTAAGCCCTTGAACAAGCTGTTCAGCGAGTTCCACGCATGCGGGGGGAACCTCTGCATTGCTCATTTTGTAGTGCAACAGTTTTGCCCATTCAGTGAGCGTTTGCGACACCAGAGCAGAGGCCACTACAGGCCGCATGGCCGACCCTGCCAGAACAAACATGGATCTGACGATGGCCTCGGCCTTCCTGTAAGCCGGGTCCTTAAAGGACGGCATGCCTTCCACCAGGATCGTGGTCGCCTTGTTCAGACGAGACACAGGGGGATCAACCACGTGGGGGGGTGATGCCCACTTTTTAAATAGGCTGTCCTCGAAGGGATAACGCACAGAGAAACGTTTGGGTATGGGAAGGGAGCTCTGAGGCCATTCCCAGTCACTGTAAACAAACTTATCCAGGTGAGATACATAGGGGAAAACCACACGGGCTGGTTTGTGTGACCTGAAGGAGACGGCACCTCCTGTGAGGGTCCAGCCATATCATCCAACTTCAGGGTTGAATGCACTGATGTCATCAGAGTGCCTTTTTGTGAGCAGCAGTGGCCGCCGCGGATTCGTCCTCACTATCGTGAGAAACCAGGGCCTCGCCATCCGACAGCTCAAGGGGGGTCCCCGTCACGGTGGAGCCCCCGTCAGGGTCCGAGTCCCCACCGGAGGAAGGGGGGGGGGCTGGGGCCGCTTTCTCGCCGCCTTGCACTCCCATACCGTCTCTTCTCGGGAGACAAACGATTCCAGGACCGCCAACAGAGCGTCAAGAGGGATCGCAGTCCCTGAGGCGCAGGCTGCAACCACGGAGAGGTCTGGTGGGGAAGTACCCACATCGGCTGCCATTTCGTCACTCACCCTGGTACACGCCACCTAAATGAAGCCTAGGTACCAGGAGACCAGGCACCCCCACCCCAAAACGCTGCTCAGGACTTACTACTGGAGGGTAACCCCTGAGTGACTCACCACCTGTCCGCTCAACTGTCCAGGAGAGGAGCCGTGCCTGCTGCCGCTGCCCACCGTTGCCTGCCTGTCCTCCTCGCTTGCTGCTGTCCCACAGAGAAAAAGCTCTCAGCGCTGTGCGGGGGGTAAAATGGCGTCAGAAACCTCCGGGTCCACCCCTCCACACACACAGGTCGGAACACGTGCATGGGCCACAAGAAAATGGCCGCTGATGCACACTAGAGGCCAATCCACAGCCAAATGGCGTCCCAGAGGCCAAACCATGTGGCCGGCCACAAGAAAATGGCGGCCGACCACGGCAAAATCACAGACCGCACCAACCAGCAAGGAGGAGGGGGACACTAAGGGCCCTGAAGTGAAGGAGGGAGGAAGGGGGAACCAACCCGCAAGCCTAACATCCCAGGGGGAACCCGCCTCCTCCCCCCTGATCCTAGTGGGAGGGGGGGGGCGTACTTACCCATCCAGTCGGGCGGATCCCACTCAGGAGCCTGGTCATATGTGCACCAGCGGGACTTTTAACCCCCGGGCCACCTCGTCTGGTTTGGGGCCTGTCACGGCCGACCCAGCGCGGAGCTAAGGTCTGCGCGCGCGCGCTGGCCGGCTGGGGAGACTATCTGGATTTAAAACCCAGCCTGTCACCCAGCACGGCTACTTGATTGCAGACTTCATCTGTTAGGCTGTCCTCATGGGCAGCCAAGGTGGACCAAGAGAGGTACCACAGATCCCAACAGGGAGCCTAGGTCTACTCCTTGCACTAGGCAGAGAAAAACTGAGCTAGCAGTAGCAGGGTGGAGGGTTGCTGCCAGTGGGGACTGCCCCCTGGGAGGGGCTGTGTCTGTTGTTCTTTTAATGTTAGAACTACCTGTTCTGCCTAGTCAATCCTGAAGAGGGCAGCATACCCACTTGTCCATGAGTCGCTGTGCCTGTCAGTGAACGAAAGAGAAAAAGGTTTTGCCTATAGCTCTACTTCAACCTTCCACCAAAGAATAACCCAAATGAAATTCTCCTGACGATCGCAGCAATACCACATATTTTTTACTCTCACTGGCTACATTGTGCCCCCCCCCCCCTAAAGTCTGACGGACAGTAAACTGGCCCTTTGTTTAGAAAATTTGGAGACCCCTGGTCTAGTTAGGCTATGTTCAAATATAATGCACTACCTCAATGTCACAGAACAGAATTGTTCTAATTACTTACTTGCAATAAAGTGGCAGCTGCTCCACCAATCAGCAAAAGCGGGGATTCGGCCATCTGAGCATTCTTAATGGCGGTTACGGTATTGGTTAACCCTGGACCAGCTGTCACTGCGACCACACCGACAGTACCTGTGTCACAAAAAAAAGTTATGTAAGTAAATCACAGAATACTGAAATGAAATCCACTGACACTTCTGGAAGAAACATTTCATAGGCATCCTATACTAATGGCTCCCAACAAGGACCCAAACGGCTGCATAGGATATCAGGAAAGCCTATTTCCTGATTGAAAAATCCAAAGCTTGGCCTTAGCACTAAACGAAATAAGACTGGATAGAAAAAGTGACTGGTGGTGGCAAACATTATTGGAGAGTCATAAGCAGAGAAACATAGAAAAATTACAGCAGATAAAAGACCATCCGTCCATCGAGTCTGCCTTTTTTTTTTTTTAATACGTTTTGTATTTTTTTTTATACAGGTTTTGTATTTTTTTTTTGTTAACTTCATCGTCTGAGTATAGATCTAAGTTTGTCCCAAGTAATAGCAGAAAAAAAAGACTGAGTGGTCCATCGAGTCTGCCATTTACGCTTGACTGGCTCACTACCTCTGCTGTAAGCCTATTCAAAGCATCAAATACCATTAAATAAAATAATACTTTCAAAGATTAGTTTTGAACTTTCCTCCAGTTACTCTGAGGTCATGTGTCCGTGTTTTTGATTTTGGTTTCATATTGAAAAACTGCCCTCCTGAACCTTATTCACCCCTTTGATGTATTTGAAGATTCCAATCATATCTCTCGTTTCCCTTCTTTCCTCCAGACTACATATTAAGTTCTTAAAGTCCCTCTCGATATGTTTTATTCCCCAGACCTTTCACCATTTTAGTTACCCGTCTCTGGAATCATTCTATCAATATAAACATGAAGGCTGGCTAATGAGAGTTTATCATAGGGAAGGGGGCAGCTTAGTCCTATAAACCCATGGAAACTACCTGGTTTGGTGGAAGACCTTGGTACCCAGCCTGCCACCAGTATTGTCACTCCTTGCACCCTTTTCCACAAGCACAGCACCTTATCTGGAAGGCCACTGCATTAGCCTTAAGGGTACCTGATTAAACAATTAATCCTTGAGCATATTGCCCCCTGTAAATTCTGTATAATGACACTAACTTGTTATGGAATTGTGCTGTTTGCTGAAAATTCCCAGAAGACGTCTTGCATGGTCACTTTACATTAATGTTAATGCATCCAAGATGAACAGCACCACTCCAGACCTGCAACTCCTCTCCACTACAGACATTCCGGGTGATGGCACAAGACCCCGTCTGTGCTCAAGATCTACAGCACTAGTAATCACAAGCTGCACATCGGTATCATACGCCTTTATTATACTACAAACAGCATGTCCTACCTAGGAACCGCCCCTCTTAATGTGTTTCGGCCCAGAAGACTTAATCGTAAGTATACCCTTAAGATTAAGCCAATTAGAGCAAAACCTGTTATTTTTAGTCCCAATTAGCATGTGGACATGCGGTTTGTCTAATAATGATAGGAACATGAAGGAGTCGATAGTCGTGATTACTAGTGCCTTTTACATTAAAAGATCCATTCTTGAGCACATTGCCCCCTGTAAGTTCTCCATAATGCCAGTACCTTGTTATGGAATTGTAAAACTGCCATACTGTCCAAATGACTACTTTAGGATATCAACTTCATTGTTGTGCTGTTTGCTATTCATTGCATAAACAAGAACATTTCTAGAAGATGTTGTCATGCATGGTCACTTTGAAAATTACTGTTAAAGACATCCAAGATGAACAGCACTACTTTGGACCTGCACCTCCTCTGCACTACAGAAACTCTGGGGGACGGTACAAGAGTCCATCTGTGCTCAAGATTCATGGCACTAGTAATCATGAGCCGCACACCAGTGCCAACGCCTTGATACGCCTTTATTATTCCACAAATGGAAAGCCCGGCTTAAGGATTGACCCTTCTTAACGCGTTTCACTCCAAAATGCTTAATCGTAAGGATAGCCTTCCTTACATGGGGATAACTATCCTTTCAATTAAAGTGGTATTAAACCCAAAAGCAATCATTTATACTATTTTGGCATACCAATTATTAAATTTGATGGCTGCATTCGTTTTCTTTTTTAGGCTCTTTTTTATTTGGAGATTCAGCCGGTAAGTCTGCTTTTCAGAAGCTCAAGCCAAACTCTCCTGCAGAATGTATCAGTTTACATGGATGAGACAAACCACTTAACACTGAAAGGGCTGATTGAAATGATCAGCTTTTATTTCACTTCCTGACCTTGTGTAGCTATGCAAGGAATAGTTACTTGTCACTAAGACAGGAAGGTGCAGACGGCAATAAAAACATTATCAGGAGGCTCTATCCCTCCCCTACTCTGCTAAAAATGTGTTTTTATTTGTGACCCTATGGGAAGGATTTTCCCCTCACTTCCCCACTATGACAGGAAGTGAGAGTAGGTAGGGGCACAGATGGCAAAAACCTAACAGAGGCGCTAACTTCCTTAAATCTAAAACTTTTTGGCTAGAGCTGGGCTTTAAATAATAGACAGTAGGTTACCTGAGAGTCTGGCCACTGCATCGGCAGCAAAGACAGCAGTGGCTTCCTGCCTCGTGTCCACCACTTTTATTCCCAGCTTTTCACAGGCCACCAGGATGGGCGAGATATGGCCACCAACCAGCGTGAAAACGTATCGCACCCCATGGGATTGTAAGACTTTAGCCACCACCTCTCCTCCATGGCGAGGACTCTGAGTTTCCACCTGCAAAAGACAGCAGAGCAGACAAGCAATGTAACATATGTGCCAGTACCGGGCCAATCATTACTACCACAAGGGGAAGAAAATTTTTTTTTTTTTAGAAAGTAAGATTTTATTTGACCCCAAAATGATGTTGCATGTAACCACATTTGGAAAACCAGAAGACTTTACAATTCATTTCAAGCAGAAAACCCCCTTAAAAAACACAGAACTGGGCCAAGTAATTTCTCTACTTGGCCAAAAAAAACACCCAAAAGTTAACCACATCAGTACCGGGCACTTTCACCCCCTTCCTGCCCAGGCCAATTTTCAGCTTTCAGATCTGTCACATTTTGAATTACAACTGCGCGGTCATGCAGCACTCTACCCAAAATGTATTTTTATCATTTTTTTGAGACAGATAGAGCTTTCTTTTGGTGGTATTTAATCACCACTGGGTTTTTTTAAAACATTTTTTGCTAAACAAATGAAAAAAAACAGAAAAGTTCTTTGTTTCGGTTATAAAATTTTGCAAATAAGTATTTTTTTTTTCTTCACTGATGGACACTGATGAGACCGCACTGATGGACACTGAGACTGCCCTGATGGACGCTGAACTGATGGACATTGATGAGACCACACTGATGTACACTGATGAGACCGCACTGATGGACGCTGAACTGATGGACGCTGATGGAGACCGCACTGATGGACGCTGCTGAGGCGGCATTGATCTGCACTGATGAGGCGGCATAGATCTGCACTGATGAGGCGGCATAGATCTGCACTGATGAGGCTGCACTGATAATCAGGATACATATAATCAGTGCCCTGATTATCAGTGTAAACAATGTAGTGTCAAGCTTTGCCAGTTATCGGCTCTCTTTTCCTCACACAGAGACAGCGAGTGAGGAAAGGAAAGCAAGTCTGTTTACAAGTGAACAACTGTAATTGGACATAGCTGATCACATGGTAAAGGGCTGCTGTGATTGGCCCTTTAGAATGATCTGTGAGCAGCTATGTCTAAAGGACACAGCAGTCACAAAGCATGCCTGATGCGCGATTCATGGGGCATGCGGGAGATGTGGTTCTGGCAGGATGTCCATGGATACCCTCCCAGATCTGGAGAGCCACACTATAGGTCATAGCAACAGTCCCACACACCCAATCAGTGGCCAGCCCTTCTAATCACATGGCTCTGAGGGTGGCTCGCCCAGTGGCTGGGAAGCGTTCTGTTAGCTCGGTCTCCCATCTTTCCATCTGGAGCTTTCACCAGGGAGGCATTAGGCATATAGAGCTGCGGACTGAAGGGTAGTTGTGGATGCCGTGCCTAATCTTATCTATGCTTGGGAGTATTGATTTGATCAACTTTTCTCTATTTAAAGTAGTTGTAAAGGCAGAAGGTTGCATTCTATGCATTGAGATAAAAAAAAAGCCTTCTGTGTGCAGCAGCCCCCCTCAGTCCCCTGAATACTTACCTGAGCCCATTTCAATCCAGCAATGTTGCAGGAGTGTCTCATCTGCCCGTGACTCTTCTTCCTCATTGGCTGAGATGGCAGCGCGGTGCTATTGGCTTCCGCTGCTGTCAAAGTCAGTGAGCTAATGAAAAAAAGAGAGGGGGCAGGGCCGAACCATGGCTCTGTGTCTGAATGGACACACAGCAGTGGCTCAGCTCGGATGCCCCCATAGTAATTTGCTTGCTGTGGGGGGCACTTGGCAGGAGGGATTGGCCAGGGGCACCAGCGAGGGACCCGAGAAGAGGAGGATTGACCTGCTCTGTGCAAATCCACTGCACAGAGCAGGTAAGTATAACATGTTTGTTATTTTTAAAGCAAAAAAAGTTAGTATCACTTTAATAAAAGGTTTTGCACCAGAGCCCGTGCACTCTTCTTTGCTCTGTGCAAGGGTTTTGCAGTGAACAGCCCCGATCCTCTTCTTCTGGGGTGCCCCACCAGTGCTCCTGGCTCCTCCCACCTTCATCAGGTGCCCCCACAGAGTGCTACTTTCCATTGACACAGACAGCAGGACTCGGCCCCAGCCCACCCCGTGTTACTGGATTTGATTGACAGCAGCGTGAGCCAATGGCTCCTGCTGCTATCAATCTATCCAATGAGGACAGAGACTGTGGCTGAAGCGACTGAGCTCATGCACATCACTGGAACGGATGGGTTCAGGTAAGAAAAAGGGGGTGGGGGGCTCTGGGGGGCAGCTGCAGCAAAGAAGGTTTTTCACCTTAAAGCATTCTATGAAACTTTACAACTCCTTTAATCCACATTGTGAGAAGATTACAGCATGCAGTACAATCAGAGTAAGAAATTCCAGTACAGGAGAGGAGACTGAACGGAGGGCTGGAGGTCAGCTCTAAGACAATGCTTAATTCTGAGCTTAACCTCAATTTACTGATTTGGATAGTCATCAGTTGTCTATCCTCTCACATGATCTCTACTCATATTCTAAAACCTTTCACTTCCCCTTCACTTTGAACTACTGTGTGCAAGGTTCGGTATAATGCATTAAAGTGTAACTAAAGGCAAAAAACTTTTTTTGTCCATTTTGGATAGAGTAAGGGAGGGTTATAACCCTTATCAATTTTTTTTTTTTTTTTTGCCATCTGTGTCCCATTGGGGCGATTTACCTTCACTTCCTGTCCCATAGCCAAAACAGGAAGTGAGAGGAAGTTCCTCCAAAGTGAGGGAATCCTTGGTTGTCACAAGAACTAGTGTCCCCATTGGAAGATTTCCCCTCTATCACTGTTCTGATAGCAACCCAAAATTGTGATTTTCTTTTACTTTCACTTTTGATGATAATAGTAAACTGGATAGGCCCCTTCACACGGGGGCCGAAGGCGGCTGTGATACACTTGCTC
Organism: Glandirana rugosa; assembly: GCA_018402905.1. Lineage (NCBI taxonomy): Eukaryota > Metazoa > Chordata > Amphibia > Anura > Ranidae > Glandirana > Glandirana rugosa. Next base: position 98,630 of record BLSH010162044.1, on the reverse strand, counting down.
AGCAGGGGATCTGTCCACTGATCCCTGCTGAGCAGGCGGATGACACAGAACACTATTCTCTATGAGCAGCCAGATGTAAACAGACTGCCTGTCCGTTTACACTCGACTGCCACCCAATCCGATCCACTGGACTGAATTACCAATGGTTTCTTTTTGGTGGACTGGATTGGATGTAGGCGGGTGTAAACAGACACATTTGTTTACACCCACTGCGCCATAGAGAAGAATGGAGGTTTTGATTGTGTCCGCCAGATAAACGCACAGGTGGACCCGATCTGAACATCCGAGTGAAAGGGGCCACAAATAGAGAGGGGGAATCTCCCTAATGGGGACACAGACAGCAATAAAAACTGACAGGGGGTTCTAATCCCTCTCCACTCTGTCCAAAACTAAAAAAATAAAAAAATAAAAAATAAAACAAAAAAAAGTTTTGTATATTTTAAAAGGTTTTTCCAATTTCAGGGACACACATTTGTTAAAGTGTATGTCCAGCTGAAGTCTTTTTTTTCTTCGTGTTGGATAGAAAGGAGAAGACTTTAACCTCTTAGGACCTGGCCTTTTTCTGAGACATTTGTTTACATTAAAAAAAAAATCAGTATTTGTTACTGGAAATTACTTAGAACCCCCAAATATTATATATAATTTTTTTTTTAAAGCAGAGGCCCTAGAGAATGCGATTTTTATGTCACACGGTATTTGTGCAGCGTTTTTGTGTAAAAAAATACACTTGTTTTATTTTAATGCACAAAAACACAATATAATACCCATTTGTTTGGTAAAATATAATAGATGACGTAGGCGCTTTAATTTTATTTTTATTTTTTTTGTTACACTGTTGCATTCATTTTTTTAAAATCCCTTTTATTGTTATCACAGGGAATATAAATATCCCCTGTGATAGCAGTAGGCAGTGACAGGTACTCTTTATGGAGAGATCTGGGGCCCCAGATGTCTCCTCGGCACTACGGTGTGATCAAATAATCTTCATTTTTAAAAATGGCGCCGTTTACATCCGGAAAAACCAGTAGTGACAAAAGCGCATTGCTTACAGGTTCTTATATCGTAGAGGTGATCAGAGCCGTTCCGGTCTTTGATTGCCTCTATGATCAGCCGGTGATATCGCCCAGGAGATCCCGGGAAAGCCGCAATTGGGGGGGGGGGGGTGACATCCCTCCCACTGCTTGTAAAAGCAATCCAGCGACTAGTTATCTGCTACAATTTCTTTTACAATAGAGCCGACCACCGAAACTAAAAAAAAAACATACTGGGATGACGCAGCTCCTGATATGACCACTTGAAGTCCAGCGACATATTGGTACATCGCTGGTTGTCAAGTGGTTAAACCTTTGTCTGATTTATACTGTGACTTGTTGCTTTGTTAAGTTAACCACTTCAGCCCCGGAAGGGTTTCCCACTTTAGAACCAGAGCACTTTTTGCGATTCGGCACTGCGTAGCTTTAACTGACAATTGCGCGGTTGTGCAACGTTATACCCAAACAAAATTTGCGTCCTTTTTTTCCCACAAATAGAGCTTTCTTTGGTAGTATTTGATCCTCTCTGCATCATTTCTGATCACCGCTATAAACAAAGAAGAGCAACAATTTTGCAAAAAAAAAAAAAAAATAATAGTAATATTTCTTACTTTTTGCTAAAATACAAATCCAAAAAAATATATATATATATAAAAAAATTTTTTCATTGGCTTTGGGCGATTTATATTTTTCCTTATATTTAAAAAAAAAAAAGAAAAAAAAAAAAAATCGCAATCAGCGTTTATTGTTTGGTTTGCGCAAAAGTTGCCGCGCTTACAAAATGATGAGAATTCACTGGGGTTTTTATTTATTTTTTTAATATTTTACTAGTAATGGTGGCGATCTGTGATTTTTAGCAGTACTGCGATATTGTGGCGGACATGTCGGATCATTTTGACACTTTTTTGGGACTATTGGCATTTATAAAGCGATCAATACTATGAAAATGCACTAATTACTGTGTAAATGCCATTGGCAGTGAAGGGGTTAACCTGCAGGGGGCGCTCTAAGGGTTAACTGTGTTCCCTAGGTGTGTTCTAACTGTATGGGGGCTGGGGGAGGGGAGTGATCACGGCTTCCATATACAGGAAGCCTGTGATCACAGCCCTTCCCCCTCTGTCAGAACGGAGATCCGTGTTTACATACATGGACCTCCGTTCTTTCACTGCGGGGGGGGGGGGGGGGGCAA
>BLSH010162044.1:39278-96400 GCA_018402905.1 Glandirana rugosa | reverse complement strand
GGGGGGGGCATCGCGGGTAGCCGGCGGAGATCGAGTCTGCCGCATCCGCTCCCTGTCCCCCCCAGAACACAGTGCGCGATCTCGCAGCTGCTGTCAGGTGTCGGCGGGTTGCGATAATGAACCAAGTTGCTGCCGCCAAGCCACAGCGGGCGGCCGGCAACTGGTTAAAGTATAACTAAAATTCAAAACTTTTTTTTTTTTTAGTTTTGTATGGAGTGGAGAGGAATTAGAACCCCTGCCAGTTTTTATTGCTGGCTGTGCCCTCGTTAAGGAGATTCCCCCTCTCTATTTGTCCTGATTACTGTTATCATCAAAAGTGAACGTAAAAAGGAAATCACAAATTTTGGGTTGTCCCCATAACATGAATATAAATTTACCAATTGGGGACACTAGTTCTGGTGACACGCCAGGATTCCCTTGCTTTGAAAGGATTTTCTCTCACTTCCTGTTTGGTTATGGGACAAAAAGCGAAGATATATCTTCCCAGTGGGACACCGATGGCAAAACTAAACCTTACAAGGGTTGTAACCCTTCCTTACTCTATCCAAAATGAAAAAAAAAAAAAGTTTTGCCCCAAAAGTCACACTGTAAAATATTTTCCCCTCACTTCCTGTCAACGTTTTTAAAGACAGGAAGTGAGTGGAACTTTCCAACAGCAACACAGACAGAAATAAAGAATGCCTAGTACAAGAAAGGAAGACTAGAATCTTGTCAGCTTTTTTTTTTTCCTGTGTCTGATTTTCTCTCACTTCCTGTTTTGGTGACAGCCAGACAGGAAATGAGGAGAGATCTCTTTAACGGAGCCCCAGATAGTAGTAAAAACCCAGCAGGATTTCTAATCCACCCACAACTAACAAAATTTTTTTGCTTGATATTCACTTAATAAATGAGATTGTGCTTTTGCCCATTAAAGAAATCTATGGGGCCTCATTCACATGGGTGATGTGGCTTGTGTAGCATTAACCACTTCAAGACCAGGCTTTTTTCTGACATTTGTTGTTTACAAATAAAAATTTGTATTTTTTGCTAGAAAATGACTTAGAACCCTCAGTGCCCATTCACACAGGGGCGACTTGCGTTCCGACTTGAGTCGCCTCAAGTCGCTTGACAAGTGACATCCCATTGAAGTGAATGGGAGCCGTCTTAATGTACACTAATGACATTGCTCAGACTTCAGAAAAGGTTGCTGTAGTACTTAGCGACTTCTATCAGACTTGTGCCTATAATATTGCATAGAAGTCGCCCACAAGTCCCCCCATCCCATCCCCGGATCCCCCATCTAAATGCAAGCGACTTTGCAGTGAAAGGAATAGAATTTGGGGCAGCCCCCTCCCTTCCTTCTCTGATTGGCCACAGGCAAAGTCGCCTGGCATAAGTCGTGGTGTAAGTCGCCAATTCTTTTGTATAACGTGAAAGATGATGTTGTGCCGAGTAAATTGATACCCAACATGTCGTGCTTTAAAATTGCGCACACTTGTGGAATGGCGACAAACTACGGTCCATAAAAATCTCCATAGGTGACGCTTTAGATATTTTTACAGGTTGCCTATTCAGAGTTACAGAGGAGATCCTATACTAGAATTATTGCTCTCGCGCTAATGATCGCGCAGATACCTCATGTGTGGTTTGAACACCATTTACATATGCGGGAACGACTTGCATATGTGTTCACTTCTGCGTGCGCGCTTGGAGGGATGGGCGCTTTAACCTTTTTTTATTTTACTTTTTACACTGTCCCTTTATTTATTTTTGGATCACTTTTATTCCTATTGCAAGGAATGTAAACATCCCTTGTAATAGAAACAAGCATTATTGAGAGATCTGGGGTCAAAAAGACCCCAGATCTTTCATTTACCTTAAGGGTCAAAAAGAAGGCACTGGATCCCAGTACAGTGGAAAAACCACCAGAAAAAAGAACAAAAAAAAAATCTGGCATGCTTCTGGAAACGCATCAAAAACGCACCGAAACGTGCCAAAACCGCGCATGCCGAAACGCACCTGGATCAGATCTGAATTGCACTTTTGTAGTGTGAACCAGCTCTTAAAGGCCAAAAAAAAAAAATGAATAAAAATAAAGTAATTTAGACTTTAAGAAGAAAAAAAATCCCTTTAAGCCTAAGTGGCGGAATTGAGGTCAGACGCCGCTTTGGTCATCCAAGGGCATAGAGCCAAGTGAGGGCTGCCCAGCCACCGATTGGACTTGATCGGTTCCAGGTTACCGACGGCTGTGGTGAACCAGGAAGATTCCGGGAAGCTGCGGGAGGGGGGCACCTCTCCAGCCACCTATAAAAGTGATCCTGCAGCGAATGCGGCGTTGGGACCACTTTTATCGGAAAGCCAGCCGCCTGCTGTAAATAAAGATACCGGGGTTATGGCAGCAATTAGCTGCCATAACCCCGGTATCTTTATTTACAGCAGGTGGCCGGCTTTCCAATAAAAGTGGTCCCAACGGCGCATTCGCTGCAGGATCACTTTTATAGGTGGCTGGAGAGGTGCCCCCCTCCCGCAGCTTCCCGGAATCTTCCTAGTCGGCAAGTGTTAATGAGCGCCTTGTCTATGAGGCTGGACCCACCTGAAGCTGTGTGCAGGCAGCCCATGTCTCTCTATGGGGGTGCAGTAGCTGTAAGGACACTCGTCCTAATATGACAGGAGGGCAGGGGTGGGCGAGTGACCCCAGATGCAGACAGAGAGCTTTCAGTGTCACTTATCCACCCCTGCACTCCTGTCATATTAAGACGAGCGGCTGGGTCCTTACAGCTACTGCATCCCCATAGAGAGACTGCCATAGACTGCCTGCACACAGCTTCAGCCACATAAACAAAGCGCTCATTTATTGTGTACAGTCTATGCCTGTGTGAATGAGGTCTAAGGCCCCTATCACACTTGTGCAACTTGTTCTGCGACTTGGGACTGCAAAGTCGCATGACAAGTCGTACCCCATGATTTCCAATGAGTACCGTTCATATCTGTGCGACTTCAAGTCCCTGCACGACTTTGATGCGAATTGAGGTCCATAGACTTCAGGATTACACAGGCATTGCTTAAAATCGCTGCAAAATTGCGTCAAAGTTGCTGCAAAAAAGTGTGAAAGGGGCCCAATTGTCTCACCTTGTGGAAGAGCTGGTAGATGACTCCCAGGCGATATCCCAGCCACAGCAGCACAAAGGTCACCAAAGTTCCGAGGACAACGCCTGCAGAATGCACACAGCAACAACCCGAGTCCATTGCACCTCTTCAGAGAGCCCTGCAATACACAGAGAAGAGAATATAGGATTATAGAACAGAGTAGGAAATATAATGGATTGTTCTAATGAGTACAACTATAAAGGAGACGCTGGGGCAGAGAAGGGTTAGAAGCTCTGTCGGGTATTTATTGCCATTAGGAATGCCCTCAGGAGGGCTCAGACACGAGTCCAAACCCGCCTAAGCTAATCTGTTAGGAAAATGCATTTATAAAAATGTTCAACTGATGCAAACGACCCTTCAGAGTGGTGAGGGGTTTGATTCCAGCTCTTGTGGAACTACAAGTCCCATGAGGCATTGCAAGCCGTTGACAGTTACAAGCATGACTCCCAGAGGCATGATGGGACTTGTAGTTCTGCAACAGCTGGAGGGCCACAGGTTGAGCACCCATGGGTTAGAACCTTTGTCAGGCTGTCACTGCTGTCTGTGTCTCCATTAGGAACATCCACTCCCTCTCATTCACCAATGTCACCGGAAACAAAATCCAGTCAATCAAAAATGTCTGAGTTGCCACCAAAACAAGAATAGAGGGGAAATCTTTTAACCACTTCCATACTCGGCCAATTCTGGCACTCCTCTCCTACATGTAAAAATCATCATTTCTTTGCTAGAAAATTACTCAGAACCCCCAAACGTTATACATGTTTTTTTTAGCAGAGACTGTAGGGAATAAAATGGCGGCCGTTACAACTTTTTACGTCACACGGTATTTGCGCAGCAAATTTTCAAACATGTTTTTGTTTGGAAAAAAAAATGTTGATGCTATATACCCCTCTGGTGATGCTGTATATACCCCTATCTGGTGATGCTGTATACCCCTCTATCTTGGGGGCACTCTGCACATGCTCAGTTTGGTGTGTATTGCTAAAGAGTTTTTTCTTTTCTTGGGAGAGTGCATGTGATCAGCACAGAGCCAATCAGCACTGCCCAGACAGAGGGTCAGGGGGTCCTGCAGCCTCATGGGACAGTCAGAGGAGAATGAAAACTCCTCCTACAAGCTTTAACCAGACACTGATAGAAGTCACAAGACTGCTATATACTGCTGATGAGAAAAGGTATTTTATATTTACTAAAATGATTGCATTTCCATGTTCTGTGTACTGTTGGAGACCAGATATAGTGAATGCAGGGTCCTGGGTTTAGTAACACTTTAATCCACAAAGGCAGCAGATGGGTCTGTTCACATATAGCAGATGTGATGCTTTGTTTTGTGCCAGCAAAAAGGTTTGCTCCTATTATCAATGGAATTGGAAGGCACGGGTGACAGTGCAGCACATACATGGTTAAAGCAGACAGGGAAGAGGCATCATATCTCCTCTTCACTACCTGTCAAACACCACTGAAAAGTAATACAAACACAGATCGCTTTTCAGAGTCACAGCAGTTTAGATGCAAGTCTACAGTTAGACTAACTATTGCTTATTCAGATCCAACACATGTTACCAGAATGGAAGAAAGTTTCCACCACCGCCTCCCGACAAGTGAAAGGACAGAGCCCGGGGAGGACAGAGCCCAGGGAGGACAGAGCCCGGGGAGGACAGAGCCCGGGGAGGACAGAGCCCAGGGAGGACAGAGCCCAGGGAGGACAGAGCCCAGGGAGGACAGAGCCCAGGGAGGACAGAGCCCAGGGAGGACAGGGTCCAAAGTCCCAGCAGAGCAGCTTGTGCACAGAGGAGATCACTGAGCCAGCACACAACACAGCCATGGTATCCAGCAGATCACAACTCTGCAATCCTTTATAGATCAGCATAGAAGAGATCAATGCATGGACACACAGGGACAGAGCAAACACAACACTTACCCTGACAGCCCAGGAATCAGATCTCTGCTGCTTCCTGCATGGAGGAGTCCCAGACACCTCCTCTCCTCCCCCCACCCTCATCATTACCCAGAGATCCTCTCTGCCTGCCTGGTCATGTGACCCTGCAGCTGTCACCCTGAGCAGCCCTGACACTGCTTGCAGAGAAGTCTGGATTGTCATTGTGTGAAATGTCACTTTGCAGTCCCTGAATATTATAGAAAAATATATAAACAGTATATAAAGTGCAACACTAAACAAATCATCCTAAATACAAATAAACACAGATCCATGTGTGTGCAGACTTTCCCCACATCACTGCTGTGTAATGTGACTTATTCCACTGCACATAGCTCCCAACTGTCCCTGGAAGTTGCTTAATTTGTCCCTCATTTTGCTCTGCACATACAGTATATTGCCAAAAGTATTGGGACGACTACCTTTATGCGCACATGAACTTTAATGGCATTCCAGTTTTATGCGAATGCCTTATGCCTGGTACACACGATGAGATTATCGGGCGAATGATCGTCCGTTTTTTTTTGCATGCTAATCTCAGATCGAATAGGAAGAGTTTACTTTAGTCACGAAAAATTCTCGCATGGCAGAATAAAAAATCGGAAGCGATGTGCTGTGTTGCAGTGTATTTGTATTGCATTTTTGAACAACAGCTGTACTGATGAAACGAAAATCGTACGATTGGGCACCGTGCGAGGAAAGTTTTCCTGCATGTCCGATCTTGTCCGGACGGAAAACATCGGATGAACTGTCGTGATCGGCTCTCGAAAGCTCTGTAGGAGGATTTGGCTTACTTATGCCCGGTACACACAATGAGATTATCAGACGAATGTTCCTCTGTTTTGTTTTTGTTTTTGTTTTTTTTTTTTGCATGCTAGTCTCAGATCGAATCGGAAGAGTTTACTTAAGTCATGAAAATTCCCATGCGACAGAACAAAAAATCGGAAGTGATGTGTTGTAGTGTATTTGTATTGCATTTTCGAACAACAACTGTAAAGATTAACCACTTCAGCCCCGGAAGGATTTCACACTTTAGGACCAGAGCACTTTTTGCGATTCAGCACTGCGTCGCTTTAACTGACAATTGCGCGGTCGTGCGACGTTGTACCCAAACAAAATTTGCGTCCTTTTTTTCCCACAAATAGAGCTTTCTTTTGGTGATATTTGATCATCGCTGCGTCATTTCTGATCGCCGCTATAAACAAAAGAAGAGCGACAATTTTGCAAAAAAAACCAAATTTCTTACTTTTTGCTAAAATACAAATACAAAAAAAAATACAAAAAAACTTTTTTTTCATTGGTTTTGGCCGATTTATATTCTTCCTCATATTTGTGATAAAAAAATCGCAATCAGCGTTTATTGATTGTTTTGCGCAAAAGTGGCCGCGTTTACGCATGATGAGAATTAATTTTTGGGGTTTTTATTTTATTTATTTTTTTACTAGTAATGGCATCGATCTGCGATTTTTAGTGGTACTGCGATATTGGGGCAGACATGTCGGACCATTTTGACACTTTTTTGGGACCATTGGCATTTATACAGCGATCAGTGCTATAAAAATGCACTGATTACTGTGTAAATGCCATTGGCAGTGAAGGGGTTAACCTGCAGGGTGCGCTCTAAGGGTTAACTGTGTTCCCTGGGCGTGTTCTAACTGTGGGGGGGCTGCCCTGGCTGGGGAAGGGAAGTGATCAAAGCCCTTCCCCCTCTCACAGAATGGAGGTCCGTGTTTACTTACACGGACCTCCGTTCTTTCAGTGCGGGGGGGGGGCATCGCGGGTAGCCGGCGGTGATCAAGTCCGCCGAACCCGCTCCCTGGCCCCCCCCGAACACAGTGAGCACGCAGGCACGCCTCCGGCGGCGCGCGCGCGTTCACATTGCACGATCTCGCAGCCGCCGTATGATCGGGTATCATACTAGAAAATACTCCTGCATCTCTGATCGTATAATATCAGATTAACTGTCATGATCGGCTCTCGAAAACTCTGTACTAACAATCCGATTATCGCACGATCGCTTCGAAAGCGGTATTTTCCGTACAATTTTCTGATCATGTGTATGGGGCTTAAGTCCATAGAGTTCAATATTGAGTTGGCCCACCCTTTGCAACTAGAATAGCTTCAACTCTTCTGGGAAGGCTGTCCATAAGGTTTAGGAGTGTCTATGGGAATGTTTGACCGTTCTTCCAGAAGCACATTTGTGATGTCAGGCACTCATGTTGGATGAGAAGGCCTGGCTCACATTCTCCATTCTAATTCATCCCAAAGGTGTTTTATTGGGTTGTTTTCAGGACTCTGTGCAGGCCAGTCAAGTTCCTCCACCCCAAACTCGCTCATTCACACTTGTGATGGAAGAGGAGGAGAAGAACGACGCTGCGGATGGCCGCATCGCTGGAGTCTGGGACAGGTGAGTGTCCAATTATTAAAAGTCAGCAGCTACACTATCCAAGGGCATAGAGCTGAGTGGGGGCAATCTTGCCCTCACTCAGCTTCCTGCCCAGGCATCGCCAGGATTGGATCAGCTCCGGGCTTACGGACGGCTCCGGTAAGCTCCGAGACGGGCGTGAAGCGGCAGGAGGGGGGCACGTCTCCCGCCGGCCCTAAAAGTGATCCTGTGGCAAATCGGTCACTGGGACCACTTTTATAAGATGCAGAATCACCCAGCTAGCTGCTGCCATAACAATGGTATTTAACATCAAAATCACGACATAAATGTACTGTGGTGGGCAGTCGAGAAGTGGATATAGTTGTATATAAAATGTGCTTTTTATCTTTTAAAAAGTGTTTCCCAGTGCTAAACCTTTCATCCAATTTCTTAATTTCTGCATTTGTAAATTTCAAAAGCCAAAAAAGCAAAGCACTCGTGGGTTTAACTAAAAAAGGTGGCAGGGAGGTGTCCTATACCTACAGACTTTTACTAATAGGCATCCTTCGTTCCCATCTCAAAAAGTTGGGAGGTATGTCTGCATACTATCCAATCATAAAACCATAAATACATACGTTCAAAAACATTTGCAAATATACATTAAAAAGTGCAATAATCCTCATATAGAATGATCAAAAAACAGAAGTATACACTGAGCAGCCATAACATTATGACCACTGGCAGGGAAAGTGAATAACATTGATTATCTCATTACTATGTCAATCTGAAAGTGGGTGGGATATATTAGGCAGCAAGTGAACATGTTGTCCCTGAAGTAGATGTGTTGAAAGCAGAAAAAATGGACAAGTGTAATAGGGTTGCCACCTCATCCCTTTAAAACCGAACACATATGTATTACTCAGGTTCTGAGGCAAATTTAATGCAGATAAGCCATCAAATAAGTTTAATTACCACCTTAATCAGCCACAGAACCTGTGTAATTCATGTGTACGGGTTTAAAGGGATGAGGTGGCAACCCTAAAGTGTAAGGATCTGAGCGACTTTGACATGGATAATGGCTGCACGACTGGGTCAGAGCGACTCCAAAACTGCAGCTCTTGTGGGATGTTTATGGTCTGCAGTGATCAGGACCTATCAAGGGTGGTCCAAGAAAGGAAAACTGGTGAACCGACTACAGAGTCATGGGCAGGCAAGACTCATTGATGAACATAGGGAGCCATGGCTGGCCCATATAGGCTGAAAACGTTAAAGTGATAGAAAAGGTTTGGTTATTTTTTTTTTTTTATAACAAACCTGTTATACTTACCTACTGTGTGCAGTGGTTTTGCACAGAGCAACCCCAATTCTCTTCTTCTTGGGTCCTACGCCGGCGCTCCAGGTCCCTCCCTCCTGCCTAGTGCCCCCATAACAAACAGCTTGCTATGTGGCACCCAAGCAGGCTCGTTCTCGAGCCGCTGCTCTATGTGTCCATTCACACATGAAGCGTGGCTTGGCCCCACCCCCACTCTTTCCTCATTGACTCGCTAGTTGTGATTGACAGTAGCGGGAGCAAATGGATACCGCTGCTGTCTCAGTCAATGAGGAGAGTGACCTGGAAGAGCCAAGGCTCTTGTGCCCACCTCTGGATTGAGATGGGGCTCAGGTAACTATTCGGGGGCTGTAGGGGGATCTGCACACAATACATGAAGGTAAAAAACCTTGAGCCTTTATAACCACTTTATTGCTGGTTTCGATAGAATGGTGTCAGAACACACAGTGCATTGTAGTTTGTTGTGTATGGGGCTGCGTAGTCGCAGACTGGTCAGAGTACCCATGCTGACCCATGTCTACAGCCAAAAGTGTCTACAATGGACATGTGAGCATCAGAACTGGACCACGGAGCAATGGAAAAGGTGGCTGGTCTGATGAATTCAAGAATGGTTTGAGGAATGCAACAAGTTTGAGGTGTTGACCTTCAAATTCTCAAAATCACAATCCAATTGAACATCTGTGGGATGTGCTGGAAAAACAAGTCCATGGAGGTCCCACCTCATAACTTGCAGGACTTAAAGGATCTGCTACTAATGGCTTGGTGCCAGATACCACTGCATACCTTCAGAGATCTATTGGAGTCTATGCTTTGACAACTCATGGTGGGTGGTCAGAATGTTATGGCTGATCGGGATGTGTACTCAGAATTGCACAAATATAGTTACATACAGTAGTTGGTAAGGTTGAATAAAGACATCAGTCCATCCAGTCCAACCTGTGTGGGTGTGTGTGTAAAGCTGGATACACATTATACTTTCTTTAGATTTACCAAAGCCATATAATATGAGGTCATACCTAAACACTTTCAATTTGTATGCAATCGGGCAGGCCCTTGTACTACATAGTTGAAGGTAAATCTAAAGGAAATCGAACAACAAACTTGTATAGGGTGTATCCAGCTTAAGTATTGTGTCCCTACCATTTCAATAAGATATCCATCTGAGGATTTATTGAAATTAGCACCATTACTTGCTGCAACCTCCGATTGTGGAAGGGAGTTCCACATCCTTACTGCTCTAACAGTAAAAAAAAACCCTTACACAGTTTAAGGTTGAACCTTTTCTCATCCAACCTCATTGAGTGGCCACATGTCTTCATGGTGACCCGAGATTGAATAGTTTCCTCCTATTGTTGCAATCACCATTAAGATATTTGTGTATCGCTAGCATATCCCCCCTTGGGCATCTCTTCTCCAGGGAGAAGTATAATGCTTGTGTAGCGGTTTTCCCGCCCTCTAAAGGCCTAATGATGACCTCCAGAGTCAAAAAGAGCTGACATTCCTCCTCAAGGTGCAGGTTATTAGGCATGGTGGGTGTAATGCAAGTTGGAATAATTGGGGCGCCAGTCACTTTATGAATGCAAAAATAGATTTATTGTCTCTTAACAGACAGCCTAGCAGCCAGGTGCTCCCGGATAGGCCTCAGGGTTCTGGCCTAGCAACCGGGAGCAGTACAACACACGTCCACCCAGACAGCTGTCCATGTGGCACAGAACCCAGCAGGTCAAGGGGCTAAAGAAACCCCTTCCAATTGGCTGAGACAACATATCGACTCTTAATCGGAATTCATTATGCCCCTATTATTCTAATGCCACAGGTAACAATTAGAGGTAGACCGATATGGATTTTTCTCCGGCCAATGCCGATATTTAGAAATTGGGGCGGCCGATGGGCGATATATGATGCCGATTTTTTTGGGCCAATATGTTAGGCCGATTTTTCTTTTCTTTTTTTTTCCCTTTATCTCATAAAATCTAACAGTTAAGTAATAAAAAGTGATACAGAAAATTGCTTAAATAAAACATTTATTAAACAACACAACAAGCCTCCAATCAGTGCACGTGTATGTATAATTTTTCTAAAAAACTATCTATCTTAAATATTAAATACACAAAAACAGATAATCAAAATGTTTGGATGAAAAAAATGGACTAACTTTACTGTTTAATTTTTTTTTAATTCATTAAAGTGTATTTTTTTCCAAAAAAAATGCGTTTGAAAGATTGCTGCGCAAACACTGTGTGACATAAAATATTGCAACAACCACCATTTTATTCTCTAGGGTCTCTGCAAAAAAAAATATATATAATGTTTGGGGGTTCTAAGTGGTTTTCTAGCAGAAAATACTGGATTTTTACTTGTAAGCAACAAATGTCAGAAAAGATTTAGTCTTTAAATGGTTAAACTGAGCTCTTCTGCACACCAGAGTTCATGCTTTTGATAAGTAGAAACATTGTATCTTTTTGGTTCTTTGATGTTCTCAGACTTGGCAGGCTGCCCAGATTTTGTCTTTCTTGTTCTAAAGGAGTGACTCAAGTCGCTCCAAAAAGGTTCCTTCAGGCGACTCGCATTGACTTCTATACAGAAGTCATTTGCACGTCGCTCTGAAGTCGCGCTGTGTGGGTCACGCTGAGTCACCCAGCAAGTCGGATCGCCCCTGTGCGAACTGGCCTTTAGGACATAAATTAATCGGCCAAATTTGCAGCACAATGATGATGATTGATTAAAAAATGCCAAATATCGGCCGACTGCTATATCAGTCTACCTCTAATAACAATGCCACCTAGTGACAGACGAGAGAGGTGCATCAAATTCAGGTTTAGGCCAAGCTCAGTGGATCTCCCTGAAAATTAGCCAGGCTAGTTACCACTTAGCAAACTAAATTTGTTAACAGCCCTGTTTAGGAACGTGGGTGCTACACTTGTAGTCTTTCCTCATAACTGAGATCCTTCAGTCCTCTTATTAGCTTTGTTGCCGTCTTCTGGACTCTTTCCAGGAAATATGTTTCCTATTAGGACTACAATGGGAAACAAAGACCCATTCAGACTAAGTGCAGTTATTGAAGTTTTTCTGCATCTGATCATCACCAGTCACCACAAGCACACACAAAAGAACCATTGTTTGGTGTGATGTGTGGTGACGTGTGGAACAATGCGGACATATTGTGTTTTTACACATTGGATGGCAACTCCAGTCTGATTTCATCATTACCATCTGTAGTGGATGTTTGGTAGCCCTATGTGATCCAGGCCTGACTAATTTTGATAAAAATTGGCATTTTAAGCAACAAATCGTCCCACTGTGTAAAAAATATTTAACAAGATTAAAATACCTAAGAAATAGATGGTGGATGTTAATGTGGTACCACCTAGGTCATGAACTGGAGTAGGGTCTGATATGGAAGCATTTGAGGGTTGATCTACTAATACTGGAGAGTACAAAATCTGGTGCAGCTCTGCAGGGAAACCAATCAGCTTGCAGGTTTTATTATCAAAGCTTAATTGAACAAGTGGAAGTTAGAAGCCAGTTGGCTATCATGCACAGTTGCACCAGATTTTGCATTCACCAGTTTTAGTAAATCAACCCCTTCGAGTATCAAGCAGCTTTTGCAAGCTGGCATTCAGTTGCTGGGAATAGGGGTGGTTGATGACCTTGACTCCAACAAATAGGGTAAAGGTAGCCTCAGCCTGGCACAGGAAGATTGTGTGGGGTGGGTCTTCACTTTAGTCTGGGTTCACATCTGTGTAGGTGGTGCCACTGCGGGACCTGCACAAATACCGGCAGCCGCAACCACCCACACAGAGAAATTCGGGAGTCGCGGGTGGGTGCCATTAATCCTAATGGCATGCCACCTCCACTGGAAATCGCACCCGTACTGGAAACCTCAGTTCCTGTGCGGGCTGCAATTTCAGAAATAGTGCAAGGACTTCTTTTCCTGCGTGCCGCAGGGCACGGTAGTACTTTCAAATGAATGGGCTCTCATGCCCATGCAAACCGCGCCCCGCACAGCCCCTGGTGTGAACCTTGCCTAAAGCAGAACTTCACCTAAAAGGGGAAGTTACACTCTCCCCCCCTCGCCACATTTGGAATATATTTTTTGTGGGGGGGGGGTCCTAGTTTTGACAAGTACCTGCTTCCACTTCGGGCACCAGAAGCTCTCCCTCACCCTCCCCACAACCTTCTGGGACACGTCACAGGTCCCAGAAGGCTGCGGGACCATTCCCAATATACAGTGCGGCTCCAGCATGTGCAGTGAGAATCCAGCTGTGAAGCTGCAAGGAGTCACAGCCGGCTCCCCACAGTTAACATGGATCCTGGAACAGGTGAGTGTCTGAAAATCCAAGGTGTGTATACTGCTCAGGTGAGCACTTGATGACAGTCCAGCATGGGTGCCTGTCCCAGCTCGCCACTGCAAACATCCAAGAAAGAGGAAAAACTGGCTGCACACCAAAACAGGACTGGTGAAAAATACTTCCTTTAATATCTTCACGGTCAGAAAAGAAAAACAGGACAACAGTTGATGCGTTTCACACATACATCACATGCTTAATCATAAGGTTATGATTAAGCGCGTAATTTGTGTGTGAAACGCGTCAACCGCTGTCCTGATTTGCTTTTCTGACCATGAAGATATTAAAGGAAGTATTTTGCACGAGCCCTGTTGTGGTGGGCAGACAGTTCTTTCTCTTCACAGGTAAATTCTCTTCTGTTTATTAAAAGTCAGCAGCTACAGTTTTTACAGGTAGTGACTTATAATTTCTGCAGAATGACTGAAGCTTCTCTTTAACCAGTTAAGGACCAGCCGACGCTGCGGCAAGGTGACTGGTTCCCGTAAATTGCTGCAGCTTTACTGCAGCTCGGGACTCGCATTTGTTTTTTTTTTAAATGTTTTATAGCAGAAAGTAAAAAAATGGTTTTTTTTTTCAAAATTGTCGCTCTCTTTTTTTGTTTATAGCGCAAAAAATAAAAACTGCAGATGTGATCAAATACCACCAAAAGAAAGCTCTATTTGTGGGAAAAAAAGGACGTCAATTTCATTTGCATACAGCGTTGTGCGACCGCGCAATTGTCAGCGCAGTGCCGTATCGCAAAAAATGGCCTGGTCATTAAGGGGGAAATCCTTCAGGGGCTGAAGTGGTTAAGGAAGTGCGGGCAGCCTATGGCCATATGATTGTATCTGTTATCCTTGCTGCTGCCTGCCCTTCCCTTTTGTCCCTGGAGAAAGACTCACAGGAGGATGCCAATGAGGACTAAAGGGGGATTGAGATGAGTCTACCACTAAATTTGGCAGCGACATAAAATCCAGCGGGCACCAACTTGCAGTATTCTAGATTTGTAGACTGTTTGCATTGCTCTCCCTGCTTGTGTTTGCTTGACCAAGGCAGGAACAGTCTTGCAAGAAAGGAAAAAAATGACATTAAAAATACAAATATTTTGTAGATAATAAAAAAATGTGTAATAAAAAATGTATAGTGGCTGGAAATACGGAGGAGCTACATTGAATGATTTCTTGGGTGAGGACATCAAAACATTTGACTTTCTGCCACAGTTCTTCCCAGGTAGGATTCAGGGGCACGCACGCCTCCTATTGCTGTATTATGAGCTACCGTATTCGCTTTGCTTACCCACTGTAGTATGCCATTTGCCCAACATTTGATCATATACAAGACTTCAGTGGTCAGATTGCTCTGCAACCTGCCAAAAGCAGAGCACAACCCTACTGTGTTTTTTTGCATTGCTGTCCCTGCCCACGTTTGCCTGACCTCAGCAGTGGTGGTCTTACAAAGGTAAAGAAAAAATAAAAAAGTAAAATGTAAATGATAAAAAGAATTTAAAAATGTGTAAATACTGTATGTCAGGCCTCATTCACATGGGCATACTTAATGTACACCTATGTGAGGGTTGTGTTTGCCTGCAAGGGACTCACAGACGTTCCATGCATCCACAGGCAGGCAGTCCCATTCATGTCAGTTGGGACACAGTGACTGCATGAACACAGCCACTGCTCCCAATCTGAGGACCAGCTCACACCATAGAAACGCAGTCCGGATGCATCCTGGATGCTTTGCTGAATGAGCGTTTTTGGTGCGTTCCAGTGCGTTTTTGATGCAGTCCAGTGCATTTCCCCCCTTTTTTTCTTAACCTAAAATAAGGACATGTGAGTTGCAGTGCATTTTTGGTGCATTTAGGTCGTTTCAGTGCATTTTTGGTGCATTCCGATGCGTTTTTAATGCGTTTTAGCGCATTCCAGTACAGTTCAGTGCAGAAAAAAATGCAGCATGTTATACTTTTTTTCTGGAACTGTAACTGACTGCACTGGTGTGAACTATGCCATTGAAAACTATATAACTTACTATCCGTGCATTTTTGATGCAGAAAAAAAAAAACACACTGGACTGCATGTGGTGTGAACTGGCCCTAAGTGTCCGTGAACTCTCCGCTTTCAAGGACTCGCACCCACCTGTATTCACATGGATATCAAATTGAGAGCAGCAGTTGTGTCCATGCAGCTGCTGCATCCCACATGACATGAATGGGACTGCCTGAGCGAGAATGCACAGAACGCCTGTGCATCTGATGCGGACAAACACGGCCCTCACACCGGTGTATTCTTAACCCATTTGAGCTGGTGCCTCCTAGCCATTTAAGGGCCCGTTCACACCTAAGCGATTTGCGATCCGACTTGTGTCGCCCCAAGTCGCCTCAAATCGCTTGACATCAGAAATTCGATTGAAATGAATGGAGCCGTCTTAATATGTGCTACTCAAGTCGCTCTGACTTCAAAAAAGGTTTCTGTACTTCTTCAAGGCAATTTGAGCCTATAGAAGTCAATGGAAGTTGCTTCCAAATCGGATCACGTCTATAAAGAAGCGACTTTACAGGAAAAAGAAAAATATTTTTTTAAGGCAACCCC
The DNA here is from genome assembly GCA_018402905.1 of Glandirana rugosa. Taxonomy (NCBI): domain Eukaryota; kingdom Metazoa; phylum Chordata; class Amphibia; order Anura; family Ranidae; genus Glandirana; species Glandirana rugosa. The sequence continues at coordinate 80,733 of BLSH010162044.1, read as the reverse complement.
CCTCCCTCTCTTCTCTGATTGGCCACAGGCAAAGTGGCCTGGCATGGAGATCGCTTCAGGTCGTGTTGTAAGTCACCCAAAGTCGCGCTGAAGCCGCCTTGAAGTCACGTTCAAATCGCCTAGCAAAGGTGTGAACTGGCCCCTAAGGGGTTTAGGATGCTGGGAGGCAGGGTTTATGATCATGTGACCGCCGTGATTAACTGTCACATGATCAGAAAGCTTTCCTTTAGCCGCGGCACAGCTGTACTTGCAATAATGCGCGCAAAGATGCGGCGGTTCAGCGTCAAGGTCCACCCGCTGAGAGACATACTTGCGTGCGGTTGGCACCAAGAGGTTAAAGGAGAAGTATAACCAAAGCTTTTTTTGGCTGTACTTCTCCTATGGATCACAGGAGTGCAGTTCGCTCTGCGCTCATGTGACCTGTTTTCAGCCAACAGCTGGCTAAAGCTCACTGAGATCCTTTGATGACGCCTTGGAGGGCAAAACGCGTTGACATAATTGAAACGCGTTGCCGGGTTACAGGTCCTAACGACGTCTCTTCTGGAAGCAGTGGAAAGAGTGCTGGTTACGGCGTTCACGGCTAGGTTTTACTGCATTACATGCTGTTTTATATGTTAAGTCCTGTAAATACCCACTTTTTATGGTGCAATAAAGCAAATATTTTACAGTACTTCACTATCTAGCCTAGGGGTTCTCAACCAGGGTTCCATGGAACACTAGAGTTCCTCCAAAGGTTGCTAGGGGTTCCTCGAGCAAAGAGCAATTTCTGCATCTCAGATAAGGTCCCACTGACCTCTTTGATCTTTTTAGCTATCTTTAAGGTGGTAATTCACCCCAATGACCTGAAATATAAGGAGCATTCTTCTCACTGACCATCACCCTAATGTATATTGAGTTGTAGGTATATTAACTTTTAGCAGGGGTTCCTTGAGACTGGAAAGGTATTCCAAGGTTTCCTCCAGGTTAAAAAGGTTGAGAAAGACTGATCTAGCCCCTTTTTTCCTTCTCTCCCCCATCTGGAGTACGGTTTACAATTGGATTTATCCTGGGAGACACACTGTGGAGTCTCTACATTCTGCAACTTATGCTCTGTACACACGATACAGCTGTCGTATGAGAGCTTGTTGGTACGACCAAGTTTTCTAGTCTGCTCATACAACTCCCTTGTACGACCGTCGTATGTTCGACTGTTCAAATCGCGCATACGAACGATCGATATCGCAAACAACGGTCGTGAGTACGACCTGTTGTATGCGATCGTCGAACCGTGTGTACGGGGCTTTACTGAGTAATACGTTTTATGCATGATTTCAAGTTACAATCATGATTGTGTATAATAACTATTAATGTTTTGATGTTTGCACATATCATCTAGCACTTTTATGGCATGTGCACATATTGGTATTTTGCACAATTGCAAGTGCTGTAATTTGGTTTATTTTCATTATTCAGGTGATTAGCACTTTGTGTACGGCAGCTGCAGTTAATTTCGTTTTCTTCACCTTAGCGCAAGGTATAAAATACATTTTATTTACAGCTCACTGTCGGCTGACGTCACCGAGCCTGTCCAGGCTCTGAAAAGATCCTGACCATACGGTCGGAATTCACCCAGATGCCTGGACTGGTCTGGCACCCAGTTCAGCCTCCTAGTGATCCACCAAGAGCCTGAGCCCACCGCTCCCACCCCTCCACAGCCCAGAACTCCAGTGAGCGCTGGAGTGGCAGAGCAGTGAGCCGATGACTGACCATCACCAGCTCTCTGCAGCCTGAGAACTGAGCGAACAGCGGTGTTTGATCGCTCAGTTCCCAGAATGCTGGGGGCCAAATGCAGCATTGGAATTATACTGAACCTAGCCAAGTATAATTTTTTTTTTTTTACCTAAACCCATACTTCTCTTTCAAGTACACCCACATGAGAAAGGCCTAAATAATGAAATGAAATACTGATAGCAAGTAGGAATATGTCATCGTTGGACCACAAGAGTCAGAAACTTTATGTTAAATATGGCTGATGTTGAAATGAATGTTTTGTTTATGATTATTAGGCCAAGCATGGTTTGCTCTAGGAGGAACATTGGGCTTTGAATATCTGCTTCATCATGGCTCACTATTTTCATCATATCTTCAAAAGGAGTCAAAATGTGTAGACATCCTGGATGATTAGCCACTGCCAAAGTGGGAAAAACAGCTCCCAGTGCTTCTCTGCATGCTATCATCACATAGATAGGGGAAGAGGTGGGATGGAGGAGGAAAAAGTGCAGGAAGAAGGGGAGGAGGAATAGGTAAAAATGGAGGTGGATGCCAACAACATTGGCTAGGTTTAAGGCCTCCAATAGACATAGAATTTTTGCTTGATCCTATCTGTTGTCTCCAGTTTATGGGTGCATCTAGCTTATATTCTGTCCTTATCTGCACTCATGTTATCATATAGAGTAATATAATGGGTTTGGGTGTCTTGCGCTGCCATTAATGTTAGAGGACTTTGAGCCATGTAACCTGAACATCATGTTATACATTTGTGACCTTTAGCTGGAGACAGAACTTGTGTGAAAGAAATCACCTCAACACAAATGAAATTAATAACACAATCCCTTGGCATGAAAAAACACTCAGGCCAGGTTCTCTCAGGCTGCGGGTTCGTGCCTGGGGTCCGGTGTGTGTCTGCTCACTGGTTCAGGTGTGATTCAGGTCTGAATTTTTGCCTGAATTTGGACCTGAATCAAACCCAAACACGCACCAGACCCTTTTTCAATCCGGACTGCGGCCGCCCCCGACATGTGTGAACCGGCTCTGTTGAGTCACACTTGCCTGTCATGCGACTTACATGTGGTGAAACCCACATCCAATTTGCATATGTGTGAACCTGGCCTCACTCTTCATGGGGGTCTCTATTCCATCTAAGTTAGGTACGTATATAAGCGTACGCAGGAGGTGTGCCGGATCACACCCTAATCACTTTGTGCAGTGTTGATTTCCCCCTACTGCCTGGGCTTATCCCAGGTTGCATCCCCACCGCAGTGCTGCTGGCTTCCCTCCTCTCCTCTCTCATCCCCCCAGCTGCTGCGGAGGATGTTTCAGGATGGAAAGCGGAGGAAGGCGATAATCAATATGTCATTCACCAGCCCCTTCCTTTTCTAAATTAAACACAGTGAACGCACTCACTGTGTTCAATCATAACTTAAGCATAGTAAATGTGCTTACTATGCTTCAGTTTGTGAATGAACAGGAAGCCACTTAGCACAAAGCACTGCCTATTCATGCACTGCCCCATGCAGCTGAGCCTGCAGAGAAAGTTATGTGTGTTTGAGCTTTGGGGTGCCTAATGCAATAGGTTGCGCACACCTATGGGTACGTATGTGGTAGAGCTGCACGATTAATCGTATGAAGATCACGATCTCGATCTACTCCCCCCTGCGATCTCAATTGGGCATTGCCGCGATTTTCAGTGCAGCTAAAAGGAGTCTGACTTGGGGGGCGAATCAGCACGACTTGACAGTAAAAGTGCCTGAAGTCTTTTGAAGTCAGAGCGACTTGAGTCTCAGGGGAACAGCCAAGTCTGGGCATACAGCCAACTTCTGAGTCATCATTGATAAGAGTTACTTCATTGAACTCTGAATGAACTCCCCTTGTATAGAGTTTTGGTTTAACCATTTGAAGACTAAATCTTTCCTCACACTTGCTGTTTACAAATAAAAATCCATTATTTTGTGCTAGAAAATGACTTAAAACCCCCAAACATTATATATTTTTTTTTTAGCAGAGACCCTAGAGAATAAGATGGCGGTTGTTGCAATATTTTATGTCACACGCTGTTTGCGCAGCAGACTTTTAAACGCAATTTTTTTGGAAAAATGACCCCTTTCAAAAACCTACAGTGCATTTTTTTTTTTTTTTGTATATTTAATATATTATGCCGCGAGAATCGTGAGAGAATCGTGATCTTTATTCTAAGCAAAAAAATCGCGATTCTCATTTTGGCCAGAATCGTGCAGCTCTAGTATGTGTGTATTAAGGGTTCACATGGACTCAGGAAAGCAGATGCCAGAGAAATCTTAAACCTACTGCTTGCAAATGAATCAGATGGGGCAGAAGTATGCTGGTGAAACAGCTAAACAAACGGTAGCTGTTTCACTGGCAAAATTCTGCCATTCATTTGCAGGCAGTGGGATTAAAGGATAACTTTACCCATAACAGCATGTTCTTTAGCAACAAACATACATTCCACATTAATAATTATGCTACCAAAATGAGTGTATGCTGTAAATTGCCTCCAGCATTGCTCCAGTTTTTGCTTGCTGGAGGCTGCCATTTTGCTGAAGCCCAGAGCCCCTGAACAGCAGTAACTCTTTAGGCTGTCAGCAGATCGGCCTCTACAAATCTGGCACAGTGCCGAAAAATACAGAGCAACTGAACATGTGCAGATCAGGGTGAGACAGCGTATTACTGGATTTTAACCACTTAAAGGACCGAGCCTCTTTTTGAGATTCGGTGTTTACAAGTTAAAATAATTTTTTTTGCTATAAAATTAACACCCTAGAGAATAAAATGGCGGTTATTGCAATACTTTTTTTCACACCGTATTTGTGCAGCGGTCTTGCAAGCACTTTTTTGAATTATAAAATAAGACAACAGTAAAGTTAGCCCAATTTTTTCTACACTGTGAAAAATAATGTTACACCGAGTAAATTGATACCCAACATGTCATGCTTCAAAATTGCACCCGCTTGTGGAATGGCAACAAACGTTGGCACTTAAAAATCTCCATCGGTGAAGTTTAAAGATTTCTACAAGTTACCAGTTTTGAGTTGCAGAGAAGGTCTAGTGCTAAAATTATTGCTCTCACTCTAACGATCGAGGCGATACTGCACATGTGTGGTTTAAACACCGTTTTCATATGTGGGCGGGACTTAAGTATGCGTTCGCTTCTGTGCGCGAGTTTTACATTTTTTTATATTATTTATTTTACTTTTTATTTTTACACTGTCCTTTAAAAAAAAAAAAGGGTCACTTTTATTCCTATTACTGTAAACATTCCTTGTAATAGAAAAAAGCATGTCAGGACCTCTTAAATATGAGATCTGGGGTCAAAAAGACCTCAAATCTCATATTTACAGTAAAATACAATAAAAAAAATAGTTAAATGTCATTTAAAAAAAAAAATACATAAATTCTCCTTTAAAGCGGTTGTTTACCGAAGAAAAAAAAAAAAAAGAAAACCTGCAAGGGAAAAGCATAATGAGCTAGTATGCATCGCAAATACTTAGCTCATAACGAAGCTCCCACAGGGCTGCCCGGTGCCCGCAGAGGGAACTTCCATCTTCCCTGTGGGGATTCTTTGGGGTTTGCGGCGCCAGCACTGTGAGTGCACACAGGAGCCTATATTTCCGGCAGACTTTCTGGCAAGGTCCGGCGCTATGCGCCGGGCCTTCGCTGGGACATTACTGCGCATGCGCCGTGACATCAGCGGTTGTATGCAAGTGGAATATTTCCTAAACCGTACAGGTTTAGAAGATATTAATTTTACCTACAGGTAAGCCTTATTATAGGCTTACCTGTAGGTAAAAATGCCTTTTGGGGGTAGACAACCGCTTTAAGAGCTTTGGGTGGAAGAGACGTTTGACGTCACTTCCGCCCTTCAATGATATGGAGCGGAGTGGACGCCATCTTCCGCTCAACCGGCATTGTGAGAAGAGGACCCTGTCTCTGCTGCTACCAGTGGGTCTGGTAAGTGGCAGAGACGATGGAAAAGTGGTGGAAGGGGGGCACCTCTCCCGCTCCCAATAAAAGTGATCTCGCGGCAAATCCGCCGCAGAGACCACTTTTATCCGAAAGTGGCCCACCCACCGTTTAAAAAAAATACTGGGGGTTATAGTAGCTATCTGCTACCATAGCAATTGTATTCAAACGGCAAAGTACCAATGTATAATGATAGCAGGCGGTCCAGAAGTGGTTAAACAGTATAGGCACGTATTTTTAATGTTTTACAAACCTGCAAAGGGACCAGAATGATGTGACCTGGCAAAACTTCATTTTCTGACTAAAGTTCCACTTTAAGATTTCTCTGACATCTGCTTCTCTGAGCCCAGTTAAACACTTGCAAAGCTTTCTGAGCCCTGGTGAAGGGTAGTGTGTTTTGCTTAGTATCCGAAGTTTGAAGTCAAATTCAGGACTCCAGAGCTGCAAGGCACAAATATCGTGCTTACCGCTATATGTGATTTCATGTTATCATCACATTTAATATTTGGGGAACATAGGGGTTGATTTACTAAGACTGGAGCATGCAAAGTCTGGTGCAGCTGTGAATGGGAGCCAATCAGCTTCTAACTTCAGCTTGTTCAGTTAAGCTTTGATAATAAAACCTGGAATCCGATTGGTTTCTATGCAGAACTGCACCAGATTTTGCACGCTCCAGTTTTAGTAAATCAAGCCCATACTATTTTGGAGTTCAAGGAAACAAAAGGTCCTTTAAAAGGTCTTCTTTTACTGGACAAACGCAAGATATTTATTAAGTAAAAAAATATATACATACATACATAGAACACTTATAAAACTACCAAAATGTATTAAATATGATCCAAAGCCATTATGGCTGCTGGGTAATCGTATATCTTTATATAGCCGACGTTTAGCTCCTCCGGGTAGGGCAGAAGTTCTTGTACAACCTTCACCACACAAGCTGGGACAGGTTTGAAGTCGCGCTTGTCCAGGAAACCGTGAGCCCACACCACAAATGCCCTGTATGACATACGGCGTAGCTTGCTGGAAAACGGTAAAAGCATTAGATCAGCTTAAGAGTGATAAACTGTAATAACAAAAGTTACAACACAAAACTATAAATACAAGACGTATCTGTGGGGTGGAGGAACTTGGGGTTGAGGAAGAATGGTCAATCATTCCCACAGACACTCCTAAACCTTGTGGACAGCCTTTCCAGAAGAGTTGAAGCTGTTATAGCTGCAAAGGGTGGGCCAACTCAATATTGAACCCTACAGACTAAGACTGGAATGCCATTAAAGCGGAGTTCCATCCAAAAGTGAAACTTCCGGTCGTCTGATCCCCCCCTTCCAGTGTCACATTTGGCACCTTTCAGGAGGGAGTGGGTACCTGTTTTTGACAGGCACCCTGTCCCCATTTCCATCGGATAACGCCGCGGCGAGGTACAAGTTCGGCCCCCTCCTCTTGCTGCCGGGCCAGTGAGAGAGTGCAATGTGCTTCATGCATGCACAGTGGGGACCCAGCTGTGAAGCTGCAAGGCCTCACTGCCGGGCTCCCATAGTGGCAATGGCGGCGGCAGCACCCGAGAACCAATGTAAACATCGGCTGGGGTGCCGACCTCGCTGGATTCCAGGACAGGTAAGTGTCCTAATATTAAAAGCCAGCAGCTACAGTATGTGTAGCTGCTGACATTTAATTTTTGAAAGGGGGGGGGCGGAACTCCACTTTAAAGTTCATGTATGTGTAAAGGCAAGCGTCCCAATCCTTTTGAGAATTTAATGTATATGTTTATTACCTCCCCCTCTCTAAAGCCAACCTGTTATTCCTTAGGTTTGCACTTGTTTGAGTACATTTGGCAATCTATATGTATGGTATACAGAATATAAGGGGTGTCCATTCCCTGGTATATTACACAGGTATCATATTTTTCCAAAATGTTGGCCTCCCTCTTTGTTTTTATTATATTTACATAGTTGGTAAGGTTGAATAAAGACACAAGTCCATCCATTTATCTTCAGTGTGTGTCCGTCTACTATTTTCCATATTCCCGTACATTACGCTATGGCTAAGAAACCCATCCAAAAGTTTCTGAATTTATCTACGCTCCGTGCTGACACCACAAATCGCGGCAGGGAGTTCCACATGCTTATCGCTCTAACAATAAAGAATTCCTTATACAGTTTGAGACTGAATATATCTCGTCCAAATTAATTGTGGGGCACATGTCTTTTATAGAGACCTAAGATGAAATAGTTTTCTCCCAATGAAAACAATGGTCAAGAATAGCTTAACCCTTCCCCGCGCAGATGGATGTGATTGGATAAATGGGCAATTAAATAGATAATTAATAAATCAAAAAAAATATGAGAACTGCACGTGTGTAGTTGCTATTGCAACCAATATATAATAACCAGTAATGTAAACAGTGCTCACTCTGTGTACCCAATAAATAAATAAATAGTAATCAATCAATAATTCAATCATGCTTGAGTCACTATTCAAAGATTTGCATGTTGGAATCATATTCTCTTAAAAGGATATGTTCACCTTTCATAACATGTTACACCTATATTCAGGGTGTAACATGTAACATGTTACTACTGAAGCTACCCCTGGGCCCCCCTGTGACAGCAGGCCAGGGATCTTCTTCACACACCTGCTGTCACAATTTAAAAAAAGACGAGGCCATGCAGGGCTCTGCCCACCCGGCCGCATCATTCACAGAGTTCTGTGAGTAGGAAACTACAAGTTCCGACATCCTTTGTGGCTGTTGGCTTGTAGTTCTTAATGAACTACCAGGCCGCTGTTGAGCGCTCTAGGTAGTTCATTGAGGCTCACTGTAACATCTATGATCTGCTGATCACTGGTGCAATGCTTTCCAGGCTCCCCATAAAAATGTAAATAAATGCACGTTATTTTACCGTCAAAAATTTTGTACGTTTGCCCACTTACAAAGAAATGAAGGGTTTATAATTTTTATCACAGGAGTATTTTAAATGATAGAGACAGAATATCAACCAAAAATCCAGAAAAAAATACAATACAAACATAAACCGAGTTGCAGTTCACTGAGTAAAATAAGTATTTGAGCCCCAAGCAAAACATGACTTAGTACTTGGTGGAGAAACCCTTGTTGGCAAGCACAGAGGTCAGACATTTCTTGTAGTTGGTGACCAGGTCTGCATACATCTCAGGAGGGATTTGGGTCCACTCTTCTTTACCGATCTTCTCTTAATCCTTAAGGTTTCTTGGCTGTTGCTTGGCAACTCGAAGTTTCAGCTTCCTCCATAAATTTTCTATAGGATTAAGGTCTGGAAACTTAATGTCAATCTTTTTGAGCCATTCCTTTGTTGCCTTGGCGGTATGTTTTGGGTCATTGTCATGCTGGAAGACCCATCCGCAACCCATCTTCAGTGTTCTGGCTGTAAAATCTTGGATGTAAAATCTTGGATGAGAACCTTCTTCCTTCAGCCAGATGAAGATGGGTCGTGGATGGGTCCAGCATGACAATGACCCAAAACATACCACCAAGGCAACAAACGAGCGGCACAAGAAGAAGCACATTAAGGTCATGGAGTGGCCTAGTCAGTCAGTCTCCAGACCTTGATCCTATAGAAAATTTATGGAGGAAGCTGAAAATTTGAGTTGCCAAGCGAAAGCCAAGAAACCTTAAGGATTTAGAGAAATATCTTTAAAGAAGAGAGGGCCAAAATCCCTCCTGAGATGTGTGCAAATGTGGTAACCAACTGCAAGAAACGTCTTACCTCTGTGCTTGCCAACAAGGGTTTCTCCACCAAGTACTAAGTCAGGTTTTACTTGGGGATCAAATACTTATTTTACTCACTGAACTGCAACTTCATTTATAGCATTTGTTTTAAGTGTTTTTTTTTTTCTGGATTTTTGGTTGATCTTCTGTCTCTATCATTTAAAATACACCTAGGATAAAAATTATAGACCCTTCATATCTTTGTAAGTGGGCAAACTAACAAAATCAGCAGGGGATCAAATAATTATTTCCCCCACTGTATTGTGGTGTGTGATCTCCCTCTTTGGATTTGGTCAACTTGTTATTTAGCAGTGACTGGGAATAGAGCAGGCTTGCTTTAGGCTGGGTTCACACTGATGGACGTGAGTTTCCCCGCATCCAATTCGCATGACAGGAGATTGCGGGTTCTGGGGTGGCCTGTGCATCTTTGGCTCAGTTTCAGGTCCAAATTCAGGCAAAAATTCAGACCTGAAACGGGGACTCACCCCTTCTGTGCCCCGTGGCCACACACAGTGTGAACCCAGCTTTAGAGCCTCTGCATACAGGCTTGTGTTCCCATCATAACAGCTTTTATCCCCATACAAATCAATGGGAATGCAAAGACAGCTGAAGTAGGTCAGATACACCTGTGAAGGAACCCTGAATGATCTCAAAAATGTATCAAACTGATTTCAAATATAAGTGAATGTATATTAAAACACGTTGTATTTACCCATCTATACCAGCTTTCAAGCAAAAAAAATGTAAAACGTCACAATTTCTTTATATTCAACTTTTCAGTTTTAAAAAAGAAGAAAAGAAAAAAGCAGCCTGTAGAGGTACACTGATCAGCTATAGCATTATGACCAATGGCAGATAACGTGAATAATTTTCATTGTTACAATGGCATCTTAAAGCGGAGTTTCACCCAGAATTTTTTTTTTTACATCATTCAAGTCCTTTGCCTATATAGACTTACCTTTGAAAGAAAAAACATTTTTATACTCACCCTAAGTTGCTTATTGCTAGGTGGTCTCTGTAATCTGCCCCTTCTAGATCTGCGGCTCTTCTCCTCATTTCCTGCTTCGCCTGGCCTCCTGGGAGATGTGACTCATCATTTCCCAGGAGTCAGTGGGCAACGAGACGTATAGTCGGCAATATAGCCAACAGTGCAGTGTGCAGGCGCGAGATTGAGCGGTGCATGATGGTTATCCATCATGCACCGCTTCCAGGAAGAGACTGCAGAAAAGTGCGGATAGGTGTCATGTGCCCACACATAAGATGGGGAATCACAGAACTGAGAACAAAAAAATTGTAAGTAATAATTGTACTAATTTGCTAGCCGCAATCTTAGGGAGGAATATCATTATACAGCTAATATAGATCAAGACAATGGATGCCAAAAAAAAAAAATTATATGTGGCCAGAACTCCGCTTTAAAGTCAGTGTTAAATATGGGTGGTACTGCACATTTCCTATATAAACCATATGTGACAATAACGGTGATATACCAGGTGAAAAAAAAATAGTTGTGAAAGATGCAATATAAACAAGTGTAGTAAACTTAAATCAGATAATATTGTTAAAATAAAGTGATATTAAAGCAGAGTTCCACTGTTTTGCAAGTTTATTAAAAGTCAGCAGCTACATAAAAAGTTTAGCTGCTGACTTTTAATAAACAGACACTCACCTGTCCCACGGTCCAGCGATGCGACCGCCCGAAGCCTCGCTCTTCTCCCCCTCCTCTCTGCGGCGCCAGCATTACAACTGTGGGCACATGCGGCTTCACGGCCCGGCGCGCACGTGAGAGGAGCTGCGCTCTGCGATCGGTCCCAAAGTCTTCTAGGACCTGTCCTGTATCCCAGAAGACTTTGGGAGGGAGGGGGAAGGAGACCTTCCAGTTCTGATCGCCTAAGACTACCGGAACGGAAGTGGCTGCGGGTACCTGTCAAAATCGGGTACCCGCACCCCCCCTCCTCCCCAAAAGTTCAGTTTCACCATCAGGAGCTGGGGAGGTGATCTTAAAGGGGAAATTCCACTTTTGAGTGGAACTCCGCTTTAACAGAAAGTCCCAACCGTGGCTGATAATTGTCCCAGTGTAGTTCCAATGCAGTGCTCAAATTCTTATTTCGTGTGAACAGACATGAATATCTCTGTGCTTCCGCCCGTCACTTCCGTGCTCACAGAACTCTCACCTTATTTCCATATAACAAAAGCTTTAATGTCAGGATCCAGCATGGATCTGGTTATCCTCCTGCATTCCCTCTGTATAGGCTATGGATTCCGTTCCTTTTGGGGGTCTCTCCAATCTCCTCTACCTCTCCGGTGTCAGGGAGAACGCCTCCCACAGTACTATCGTGTTCTGCCCACTAGAAGCCTGTCCTTAAAGAGGAAGTAAACCCTGCTGTAAACCCTAATGAGTTTACTTCCTCTTATTCACCTGCAATGTAGGAGCATAATAGATGCATACTAGCCTATTATGTGCCACTGTCCTGCCATCGCCACCCACGCTGTCCCCACAGCAGGGAGCGTCCATCTTCACCCCTCTTCCTTCCGGGGCAGTGAACTCCGGCGCTGTGACTGGCTGGAGCCACCAAATCGCGAAGAAATGGCGAATGACGTTGGCACATGCCAGTATAGAGTATATCTCTATTATATAGTCCCTTGCAGTCAGATTTAGCAATAGTTTAATTTCTTTTGTGGCACAGGGCTACAGCTTCTTTCAATATGGCAGTGCAACCTCCCTCTTATGACATTGGAGCAAAAGAGGCAGGTTGCAATTGTGCAACTGTGAAACGCATTTTGGTATTGCAGCATTCCGTGCATCTTTATTTTGCTTCTCTCTTTTGTGGATTTGCACAAAGGATTGTTGTTGTATGGGTTTATAGCGCTATTTGGTAGGGCAGAGGACAACTTACAGTCTGATCTTAAAGTCAGTGTGATATCTTAGGCAGCAAGTGAACATGTTGACCCTGAAGAGGATGTGTTGAAAGCAGAAGAAAATGGGCAAGTGTAAGGATTTGAGCCACTTTGACAAGGGCCAGCAAATAATAGCTGGACGACTGGGTCACAGCAACTTTAAAACTGCAGCTCTTGTAGGATGTTCCCAGTCTGTAGTGGTCAGGACCTACCAAAAGTGATCCAAGGAAGTGACAGGGTCATGGGCAGCCAAGGCTCAATGATGCACATGGAGAGAGAAGGCTGTTTGAGTAGTCCGATCTAATAGAAGAGAAACTGCAGCTCAAGTTTCTGAAAAAGGTAATGCTGGTTCCGATAGAATGATGTCACAACACACAGTGCATTGCAGTTTGTCGTGTATGGGGCTGCGTAGCCACAGAATGGTCAAAGTGACCATGCTGACATGTGTCCACAGCCAAAAGCATCTACAATGGGCACTTAGCATCAGAAATTGAGCACAGAGCAATGGAAGAAGGTGGCCTGGTCTGTTTTCTTTTTCTTTACATCCTGTGGATAGCCGGTTGTGTGTGTGCATTGCTTATCTGGAGAAAAGATGGCACTAGGACACGCTATGGGAAGAAGGCAAGGATCTGCTACTGACTGACTTGAACCAGATACCTCAGAATACCTTCAGAGGCCTAGTGCAGTCTATGCCTCAACAGGTTAGGACTGTTTTGCTGGTAAAAAGGGGGTCCTATTTAACATTAGGTGGATGGTAATAATGGTATGGTTGGTCGGTGTATAATAATAATACCAGTTCCACCACTACCGATTCAAACAACTCACTTCCGGGCATTTCAGATGACTGCGCATGCTCACTGTAGTTCCATTAGCTAGCTGTCACTAGTCTCATCAGAGCTGTAAGGACATGCTAGTGACGTAGCGGCCTGTGGTTAAGACTTCAGCACATAGGTGAGGGGATAGACAATTCTAATTTTTCAAATAAACAAGTCTAGGTACCATCTAACAGTGTACATATCATACTTACTGGAGATAGTATAGAATGTCATCTCTTCTCTTCATCCGACCAAGAAAACGGTACAGGAAGTCCAGGCGATCCTTTTCCAGACACAATTTCTGGAAGGCCGGGTGCAGGGTAATACAGTCTTCGTTCAGGGGGTAGTTCGTCCCGGAAATCTTATGGCAGCACACAGACTCTTCCACTGTGGACATCTGACAACAGTGACCACATTTACACCAGTCCGTGTTGTCAATATCTTTCTTTATCCCAGGCACATCTGCACTTTCTACTTTTATATCTGAAGCAGTTCTTATAGGTTCAAATGTAAAACTGGGTTGTTGTAGGAACGGTTTTATGTTGCCTTCCAGAACTCTGAGCCGCTGTGAGAAGAAAAAAACAGTTTTAGTTTGTGAGGAAGCATTTAGAGGGAGATTTCTAGTTTTATCTTAATTTCCCTTTTCCCCTTCTATAGAGCAACATGGTTTACTAAGAGCAAGAGATGCAAAGTACATCTAAAGCATCTATTCTCGACCAGGGTTCTGTGTAACCCTAGGGTTCCTCCAGGTTTGGATAGGGGTTCCTTGAGCTCTGGCTAACTGACCTACCATCTGATGGTGCCTGCATACTTCTAGGGCCAATGCCACTTGGAAGAACCAGCAGCATGAGTGCAATTGTGTCATTCTGGCCACCTCTGCAGCATTCTTCAGACTTACCAACACCAATGTGAAGAGCATTTTCCCAATGACCCCTCCATTGACTAATCTCATTGGGGGTTCCATGAGATCTGAAAATTATTTCAAGGATTCCTCTTGGGTAAAAAAGGTTGAGAAAGGCTGATGTGAAGTCTTAAGCTAGCCAAACATTTATAGATAGAAAAAACAAAACCCCAAAAATAACAGATTTCTCCATTAGCACTAAACAGCTTGCATGACTGAATCTCCCTGGCAGCCAGCAGTGTTAATTTTGTCAATGAAAACGTTTGTCAAATTTTATGCAGCAGCATTTTTACAGTGATGAAAATGAAACAAAAAAGTACAGCACATTTTTGTCCACTGACGAACACTATGACGAAAATCGATTCCATTTTCGTTAACGAATGAAAATGCAATGAAAATGTGAGGCGGGGACATTTACCCTCATGAACTAACCTCCGGTTTCCACTGAGCTCCGCCTGCTTATGCTCTCAGCAAGCAAGCGAATGTGAAACCAGCATTAAAGGCCTCCGAGTCCTCAGATGACCATCCAGAGCAGCACTGTGCATTACAGGCCTCCTGAGTCCTGATGAGAGTGCCATTCCCGATGACGACCATCCAGAGCAGAGAGCACCCACTGTGAGTGCATACATTGCAATTACAGGCCTGAGGCCTCCCTTTAGACCACTGTCCATCCAAAGCACTGTGTGTGCATTACAGGCCTCCTCCCTTATAACCACTGGCATCCAGGGCACTGTGCATTACAGGCCATCTCTCAGACCTGAGACCACCATCCAGCACTGTGCAGCATTTACAGGCCTCCTCTGACCACCGGCATCCAGAGCACTGTGAAACATCAGGCCTCTCAGACCACCATCCAGAGCACTGTGTAGTATTACAGCCACTGTTCAGAGAACTGTGCAGCAATACAGGCCTTCTCAGAGTCAAACCACCATGCAGAGCACTGTGTACATTACAGACCTCCTCAGACCACCGTCCAGAGCACTGTGTACATTACAGACCTCCTCAGACCATTGAGAGTGGCTAAATAGGTTTCTGTGAGTTTGTTCAAACCTTAATACTATAAATAATAACCTATTCGATTTTTTACTCCAGGAGTATATAAGAAGTTTGGAAATTCTAGAGAAATGCTTAAATAATGCATTACAATTTAACTAAACCCATTTGATTTTAGTCAAATAAAATGATTTTAGTCTACTAAAATGCACTACAGATTTACTCGACTAAATACAACTAAAACAATTGCAGATGACTAAAATGGGACTAAAACTAAAATGGCATTTTAGCCAAAAGACTAGAGGCCCATACACACGGTACGATTATCGGCCAACAACGGTCGTCCAACAGCTTTTTGGCCGATTATCCAACCATTAGTACGCACGATTCTACAGCCGATTTCCAATTATCGTCCAACAGAAGCTGGCTGACAAGACTAGAAAACTTTTGTTGGCCAACAATGCGTTGGCCGATTGTTGGCTTGTGTGTACAGAAGTTGGCCCAACAAAAAGTTGGAAGTGCAAACACGCATGCTCAGAATCCAGGAAGTGTTTGGTTGTGTAATACTGCGTTCCTAATTCACAAATCACATTCACCTGAACTTCCTCGTTATACGCTCGTAACACGTCACTACGGTCGCCTTGGTCGGACGATTGCTCAACTCACATTAGTACGCTAGACACAACCGCCAACAGCCAATTCGGACAAAAGTTGGACATTCGGTTGGCAAACAATCGGCGCATGTGTACGAGGCTTTAGACTAAAACAAAATCTAAATTTGCTGCCAAAATGAACACTGGCAGCCAGTCCTGCCGACTGACAGAATGTCCAAACTGATTGGATGCTGGGGCTGTTTGGTCAACAATTTTTCTCCCGGCTTCTTCGAAGGATGACGGGCAGGAGGCTGTCAATAGGGCCACAAATGGATCAAATTTTCTCTGCACATGGCCAGCTTAATCTGGTCCTGAATCAAGTTAATAAGTGATGCACAAAAAAAATCCTTTACCCTACCTTAAGCCCCGTACACACGATCAGAAAATCGGATGAAAAATACTGCTTTCAAAGCGATCGTGCGATAATCGGATTGTTAGTACAGAGTTTTCAAGAGCCGATCATGACAGTTCATCCGATATTATCCGATCGGAGATGCAGGAATATTTTTTAGTATGATGCCCGATCGTACAATTTTCGTTTAATCTTTACAGTTGTCATTCGAAAATGCAATACAAATACACTACTACACATCACTTCCGATTTTTTGTTCTGTCGCACAAGAATTTTCATGACTCTTCCGATTCGATCTGAGACTAGCATGCAAAAAAAAAAACAAAAACAAAAAAAAACGGAGGAACATTCGCCTGATAATCTCATCGTGTGTACCGGGCATAAGTAAGCCAAATCCTCCTTTATCTGCACTTTACACAGTGCATCTGATAGAAGGCATGTTTTAGCCAGAGACAATGTTGTTAATCCAGAATGCAGATGGCAGATAGAGTTGTGGTTGATTATCAAGATCAAGGCTTCAGAAGCAACATGATACCTATGACTTCTGCATTATCTTCTCATCACACTGTATTATAAGAAGACACAGCTTACATAAGGGTGACAACACTTCTCTAAATTTAGCAGAAATGCACCTGCGTTGTCACCTACCACAGGAAGCTGCATGAGGCGGACTTTACTGGTAGGATCAGTGAGTATTTGTGAAATTTTCCAGAGTGCAGATGTATTTACAATTAGGTGCCATGCATAGGCGTGTGCACGGGGTGTGCCTAATCACCCCATGTGGCGCAGATTCCCACTGCTGATATTTCACTAAAGCCCCCCCCCCCCCCAATGGGGCTCCTAAAAAAATTGTAAAAAAAAATAATAGAACAATAAAATTATAAAAAATATAAAAGTAAAATAATAAAGATAAAAAAAACACTGACACCGTCCACTGCGCTACTGTTTTTTTTTTTTTTACATCGATTTAGAGTTGAAATATATATATATATATATATATATATTTTTTTTTTTTTTCAATTATTACCCATATATACATACATACACATGCGCATGTTTGAGCTTTGAGGTGCACAACCTAATGCAATAAACTGCGAACGCTTATGGTGCAATGGCACATATCTTTATACCGGAGTCCATCATTCTTATTTAAAGTGGAACTATACTCACCTCCCGTCCAGGAATGCGATATCCGTGAGCTCCCAATCTTCATCCGAGTTCAGGATCTTCGGTCATCTGGACTGACTGTGTCGGGATGATGTAACAAACAGGCAGATGAGGTATAGTGGGAGAGATTTACTAAAGCTGGTGTACACAGAATCTGGGGCAGCTGTGCATTGTAGCCAACCAGCTTCTAGGTGTTATTGGCAAAGCTTAATTGTACAAGCTGCAGTTAAAAGCCAATAGTTAGTATGCACAGCTGCATCAGATTCTGTGTGCATCAGTTTTAGTAAATCCCACCCATTATGTTTCTTCAGAATAAAAGAGACTGCCTGTTCGTACATTTTTAGTTTGTATGTAAAGTTTCATTTTAATTTAAAAATAACAAAAAAAAAAAAAAAAATCAACTGGCCTACAGACAAACCTTCTACAAGCTGGCTTTCTGCTCTCTGCAATAACCAATATATGCCCAGTGTGAGTCTGTAAAAGTAGTTTAACCACTTCAGCCCCGGAAGGATTTCCAGCTTTAGGACCGGAGCCCTTTTTGCGATTCGGCGCTGCGCCGCTTTAACTGACAATTGCGCGGTCGTGCGACGTTGTACCCAAACGAAATTTGCGTCCTTTTTTCCCCACAAATAGAGCTTTCTTTTGGTGGTATTTGATCCCCTCTGTGTCATTTCTGATCGCCGCTATAAACAAAAGAAGAGCGACACTTTTGCAAAAAAAAACCAAAATTTCTTACTTTTTGCTAACATACAAATCCAAAAAAAAAAAATATAAAAAAACATTTTTTTTCATTGGTTTTGGCCGATTTATATTCTTCCTCATATTTGTGATAAAAAAAATCGCAATCGGCGTTCATTGATTGGTTTGCGCAAAAGTGGTTGCGTTTACGGATGATGAGAATTCATTTTTGGGGTTTTTATTTATTTATTTTTTTTTACTAGTAATGGCGGCGATCTGCGATTTTTAGTGGTACTGCGATATTTCAGCGGACATGTCGGACCATTTTGACACTTTTTTGGGACCATTGGCATTTATACAGCGATCAGTGCTATAAAAATGCACTGATTACTGTGTAAATGCCATTGGCAGTGAAGGGGTTAACCTGCAGGGGGCGCTCTAAGGGTTAACAGTGTTCCCTGGGCGTGTTCTAACTGTGGGGGGACTGCCCTAGCTGGGGAAGGGAAGTGGTCACAGCCCTTCCCCCTTCACAGAACGGAGGTCCGTGTTTACATACACGGACCTCCGTTCCTTCGCTCCGGGGGGGCCATCGCGGGTAGCCGGCGGCAATCGAAGCCGCCGCACCCGCTCCCTGGCCCTCCCCGAACACAGTGAGCGCGCCTCCGGCGGCACGCGCGCGCTCCCTAAGCTCGTGAGCGCGGCCGCCGTCATATGACGGCGATTTGCGCTCACCAGCCACCTTGCCGCCATCAGATGCCGATCGGCGGTCGGCAAGGGGTTAAAGTGGATGTAAACCCACCACTCACCCAGTATAAACTAATGGCACAGTATTAATGTATATATACATGCAAGCCTCCTGCATCTATCCCTACCTTGCAAATGTCCTTCGTTTAAGCACTAGCAGCTCTGTAGAAACTCTGAAATCAGTGGGTTTCTCGCTTTGCTGGAACTCGGTGGGTGGAGTTGTGATGTCTTAGGCCTCCCCACCCACCTCTATACTGAGAGATTGAGGAGGGAGGGAGAGGGGAGTGTACAACTTTCTCTGCTTGGTGAAGGAGATAAGCAAATTGCTTGTCACTCACAGAGCATGGGGCATCTGATATGTCTGTGTATTTCCCTGTTAGTCAGACTTTCTCTTCCTGAAAAAAGATAAGGTCACTACTCACAGTTGGATTAACTCTTTGTGGCAAGACTAGGCACAGATGACATAACATGCTATACTCTATCAGGCAGAATTATTAATTCCATTTTTTTTTCGGGTTTACATCCATTTTAACACTGTGTGGTCTTCCAAATGCACCTACCCTTGCTTCTCTTTCTTCCAAGCTGAGAATATCCCCATAGACTTGAGAACCACTTCGTCTCTTCTTTGCTTCTACCGACAGCTGAAAAGCAGAAAAAACATCAAAAGTTTATATCAATATACACTATCTATAGTCAAACTAAGGTAGGCGTGCCAGGGAGGACATGCAATATCAATTTTAGTGGCACCCAGCAGACTGGCATGTGCGCACACTCGGATTGGCCAGAGGAACCCCTGGTATGCTCCTGATCCCTACAAATATAATGCTTCACTGCCATCGGCTGTAATTGATAGCTCACTAGGCGGTCAATTACAAAGTCTGGCCTGTCCCTCTTCACCCTCAGTCCCCCCCACCTTCATAAACTTTTTAGGGCAGCTAAAGAAGGGAAACATCTCTAATAGGGACATAATGGCAGTAAAATGACTATAACTGTAAGACTAGGCTGAAACCTTAGATTTTTGTATTGCTGTAATAGTTTGTAATGTTGTCACTAAAGCCGGGTACAAACTAATAATTTTTTTCGTGCAACCCAGCAGGTCGCATGCAGTGGTGGCCCATGCATTGTGGGCGCACAGGCATCGCTACCCCCCCCATACCTACTGCCGCTGCCACTTATCCATGCGCCTGGCCCCTTTCAGAACGCCGGGCGCATGAATTACAATTGCGGGGATGGGGCGGGGGTACGTCTTTTGAAGCACTGGCTCTCTGGCTCTAATAGGTTTCAAAAGAGGGTGGGCTCGGGGCACAGAAGGTGCGCCCTGTTCCCACCCAATTGTGTGACAATAGCAAATTAATTTTCACTATTCTCTCATTAAGTTCCTCCCCGCCAATCAGGAGGCAGGTTGTGAGACCTGTTTCCCGATTGGCCAAAGTGTCAGGCAAACCTACAGGATGCCTAGTGCATTGGGAGGAAGCTTAAGGAGCGGGCACCGAAGTCGCCGCTTCCCTCTCTCTGAGAGGACACCACAGCCCTGCACACAGCCCACTGGAGGAGAGGAGCAGGAGAGCTCCGCCACACCAGCGAGTAAGTGCCGCCAGACCGGCCGCGTGGGGAGGGGGGAGATGGGGGGTGCTTTTGCATGTTTGCCGCCCCCCCCCAGAGAAGAACCCACAAGCTGCCCTGGTTGCACGGAAAAAACTGACAACTGCAAGGTTAGTTCAGTGATCTCCCCCGCTGAGTTGTGTTCTGACAGGGGGACGACCGATAAGCGATCTCTGCCATTGGCTGAGAGCGCTGATTGGTAGTCAGTCGGCTGCTGGTTTTCCAGAATGCAGCTTCTGTCAGAATGGCCGACATACACAGGGGCAGAATGTCAGCCATTTTATTTTGAACTGGCAAACGTCTCCCGACATTCTGCCCATGTGTATGGGGCTTTAGACAGCGAGAGAAGACCTCCCTAAAAAGATACATGCAGTAAAAAGAACCGATGGGGGTTTTAACTGAATGCTGTACAAAACAGAAAAAAAATATTTTAGCTGGATATACATTTTAAAAGTCATGAGCCAGAAAGCATCTGAGATAGATTAAAAAAAAATACAAATGGACACCTAAGCAATATTCGGCTGTATAGGATTTCAGGGATGGGTCCTGGACGGGACATATATGTCCCCACTATTTGGGTTGTGTTCCTTTTAAGGGGATGATGGGAACACATTTTGAGTACTCAGGGATTCTCACCCATGCAGGGTGAGGGGTTCCAGGGTAGTCCGGTCAAAGGGAAGAGGACTGATTTACCATGCTCTCTGGATTGGATAAATCCTCATTTGGGACCCAGAATTCAGAGGCTCGCAGAGCCTTTGGGTGGAAAAATCCTTCCAAATCCTGACTACATTAACCCAAAAGGGGTTAATCCACCTGCAGGGGAGGCCTGAGAAGGAGCAGGAAGGAATCAGCACCTGTTGGTGAGGTACAGTGGAGTAGTTTACAGATATGAGCATGTCTGGACTGTCTGGTGACTGAGACACTGGTTTGCTGAGCTCCTGCGGCTTTTGCGGTGCCCGTAAAAAGATGTGAACCCTACACCTAAGAATGGGACTTGTATACTGGCGGTGAGCCTTTATGTGGTCTTACTTATACCACAATTATGGAATGGTGATCCCGGGTGTAACAAACAAAGTAAAAAAAATGTACTTGATCTGCACAATATATATTTAAGTGTTACTAAAGTCATTTTTTAAAAAATTAAAATAATAAACATGTTATACTTACTTGCTCTGTGCAGTGGTTTTGCACAGAATGGCCCCAATCCTCCTCTACCGAGGTCCCCGGTGGCAATCTTGGCTCCTCCTCTTTTGAGGGACTACCATAGCCAACCGCTAGCTATGGGGAGAGCGTAGTCCCCACCTTCCCGACCTGTGTATCTACTGAGCCGAGCTCCATAGACTTACACATTGGGAGTGCTGTGTGAAGAGGATGCAAGAGTAGAAAAGATGCAGCCCTGCACAGCGCTGATCTCTTCTACCCCTCTTCCCCTTCACACAGGGAAAGGGGGGCAGAGAGGAACTGAAAACGTTTTTTTACCTTAACCGCGATCGCTCTGTACAGAGGCAGAATGTGGATCTGCAAATGTAAATGTAAACAAGTCATCCGGAACATTGATATCTGTCGTGTCCCTGGCTGCCCATCCCCCCTACAGTTAGAACACACCCAGGGAACACAGTTAACACCTTGATTGCCCCCTAGTGTTAACCCCTTCCCTGCCAGTGTCATGTATACATTGATTAGTGCATTTTTATAGCACTGATCAATGTAATAATGTCACTGATCCCCAAAAAGTGTCATCAGGGGTCAGATTTGTCCGCCGCAATGTCGCAGTCCTGCTAAAAATCACAGATAGCCGCCATTACCAGTACAAATATAAATAAAAGTCCATAAATCTATCCCGTATTTTGTAGATGCAATAACTTTTGCGCAAACCAATCAAAATATGCCTATTGCAATTTTTTTTACCAAAATTATGTAGAAAAATAAAAACACATTGGCCTAAACTGATGAATACATTTGTTTTTTATATATATTTTTTTGGATAAGTATTATAACAGAAGGTAAAAATTTTTTTTTTTTTTTTAAATTGTCGGCCTTTTTTTGTTTATAGCACAAAAAATAAAAAATGCAGAGGTGATCAAATACCACCAAAAGAAAACTCTATTTGTTTGGGTATAGCGTTGCAGGACCATACAATTGTCAGTTAAAGCAACGCAGTGCCGTATTGCAAAAAATGGCCGTGTCAGGAAGTGGGTAAATTCTTCCGGGGCTGAAGTGGTTAAACAGGACTAATAGAGAGGAGGAATCTCCCTAAAGGAGGTACACACTGCAATAAAGACTGTCAGGGGTTCTAATCTTTTTACCCCCTACTAACAGCAGGGGTTCATCCATGGGGTACCAACAATTTGCTGACATTCCCTTTTAATTGAATGGACAAACAGGTGCAGAATTAGAGCTACTTACTGATCCCGTCTTTCCTGTTTCAGGTTTGCCTCCACCATCTGAAACAGAAGATTACTTTAAATAGGACAAGCTACAGAACTGGAAGTTACATCACAAATGACTGACTAATAATATCTCTCCTGGGCCTCCTATTAAAGCCCAATTTTAGTTTCCTTAAAACTAATTAGATACACTTATGGTGCAGCCACAAAAAATGTCTCCCTTTCACTTACTTTTGCTGAGCAGGTAAAGCTAAACTCCAGGAAACCTAAAAAAGTTACAAGGCAGTGAGGGTCAGGGCAGGTGCAAGGATTTTTGTCTACATTTAAGTGCCCCGAATCTCTAGTGAGGTGCCCTGAATCCCAGACACCATGATTGTCCCCTCTTTAGCAGCCAGCATCTCTTTCAAGATGGAGGGCACGTTTGCAAAGAACACTTGCAGTGATTGGGGAGGGGGATAAGAGGATACTGTATGTGCTAGGGGGTATTTGGGAGGGGAGAGGAGGGAAGGAGGGTTGCACATAATATTTCCCCCCCCTCCAGCACAAGTTCACTCCCCTCCCAAAGTGCTCCCTAGCACATACACTATCCTCTTACACCCCCCCCCCCCCCCCAAATCACTGCACGTTTTAATTCTTCTTTGCAAACTTGCCCCCCTCCCCTGCAAGTCTCATGTATATTGCAATCAGTACAGACCCTCAGATCAGCGCAGGGCATGGAGAGCTTTGTCCACCTTCCTCCCCCCTCCTCTGGTCTGTGTATATTGTATAGGAGAACAGCAGAGTGAGAAGGAGGGGGGAGGGGCTTTAGTCTGCTCTGCACTGTGTGCTTACTGTGCATGCTATTGTGAGGCAGTGGAGGAAGGTGGGGGAAGATACTGGCTGCCATGTGGGATCTGAGACACCTGCACAAGCCGCAAGACAGGTGTCGCCGGTGCCCACACCAGCGCACCCCTACCAGGCAAGTCACTGGATCCCAGTGCCGGAATTTGTTGTGGCACTGAGCTCCCAGGTTCAGATACTGGGTTCAGCTCCAAAGGGATTGGTGCTCAGGAGGCTGCTTAAGCTGCCTATTGCTTGCGCCAGCCCTGGTGAGGGTACACCCACATTGCAAGGTTTAATTGCTCGATTTGGTAAAGCATCTCTACTTAACTGATTCTCTGCTACTGCAGGCCCCTCTGTGCTGTTAGACAGGTCCATACAGCCTCCTCTTCCTTATGTGCCAGTGGTCTAAGGGCCTCTGATGTCATCAAGACTGATACCTACATTCAGTGTGAACAAGCTGAGGGACAATCTATTGCTTGAGCAGAGGATATAATAAGTAAAAGCGCTTCTTGTTTCTGTCTAGGCACAGCAAGGAGTTAACCTTGTAGTGCAGATGCAGCACCACTGCAAGGGAGATGCACTATACTACCAAAAGTACTGGGGCGCCTGCCTTTACACGCGCATGAAATTTAAGGGCATCCCAGTCTTAGTCCGTAGGGTTCAATATTGAGTTGGCCCATCCTTTGCAGCTATAACAGCTTCAGCTCTTCTGGGAAGGCTGTCCACAAGGTTTAGGAGTGTCTATGGGAATGTTTGACCATTCTTCCAGAAGCACATTTGTGAGGTCAGGCACTGATGTTGGACGAGAAGGCCTGGCTCGCATTCTCCACTCAAATTCATCCCAAAGGTATTCTATCGGGTTGAGGTCAGAACTCTGTGCAGGCCAGTCAAGTTCCTCCACCCCAAAATCTGTCATCCATGTCTTTATGGACCTTGCTTTGTGCACTGGTCCAAATCATTTGGTGGAGGGGGGGGGGGGGTTATGGCGTGGGGTTGTTTTTGAGGGGTTGGGCTTGGCTGCTTAGTTCCAGTGAAGGGAACTCTTTGATAATAGCAGGACACAGACTTCCAAAAGAGCCTTTTCACCACACCACGTGAATGGCAATTACGGTCAGCCTCTCCCCACATAGGATGTGCACCCCCTGACTCCCAATGCCTTGCACTCTCATGCTCGGCAATAGTACAATTTGTCTCAATGTTAGACACCCAGCACACGGTCATTCAAGTGGTCCCACATCATCGTGCATAATGAAGAGGAAAAGAAGAGTGCCAACATAGTGTGATATCGTCAAATCAATCACCAGTTTATTCGTTTGAAAACTCCCACCTCTCAGTATTGCACTTACAGACAGCAAAGTTAAACATGCGATCGTTAAACCAGTCAGGCATCAGCTATATCCCAGCCGCGGACACCAAAAACAGGGACATCTCTCACCCAACCCGATAGGAGCCTCTCTGCCTTTGGAACATCATCGTAGCTTGCTGTGCAACCATATCAGACGTGTTTAGTCGGAATGACTTCTACTTGAAGTAGAAGTCAATCCGACGAAACGTGTCTGGTCAACACATATTGGCATAGCATTAAAGTCCTTGTAAAGTTTGTGGGGGGAAAAAAGAGGGATTTAACTTACTGTGTCCATATCTGTTTGTTTATCTTCCTCCTCATGGCTCCAGTGCAATGGATGCCATTAAGCCGGCCTATTTATACCCTCCACCCCCCCCCCCCATTGACGTCAGACGTGGGGGGGGCTGTGTGGACGTGATTTCCCCTTGCACATGCTCACTGTAATCTTTAAACTGAGAATGAGGCTTGGATAAACCAAGCCTCACTTTCAGTACAAGAAGTAGGAAGCAGGGACGCCATGGCCAGCAGGTTTTGCATCAACCCAGCGCCCATCCAACAGACTATCCCCGCCCACAGAGGCACAGGGACAGCATATGCAGAAATCAAATTTAATGTTTTATCAGAAAAATAATGTAATACATCTAAACTATAGATAGAAATACATGCTATATATATATATATATAGTACAGACCAAAAGTTTAGACACACATTCTCATTCAAAGAGTTTTCTTTATTTTCATGACAATTGTAGATTCACACTCAAGGCATCAAAACTATGAATTAACACATGTGGAATTATATACATAACAAAAAAGTGTGAAACAACTGAAAATATGTCATATTCTAGGTTCTTCAAAGTAGCCGCCTTTTGCTTTGATTACTGCTTTGCACACTCTTGGCATTCTCTTGATGAGCTTCAAGAGGTAGTCACCTGAAATGGTCTTCCAACAGTCTTGAAGGAGTTCCCAGAGATGCAGATTAGCACTTGTTGGCCCTTTTGCCTTCACTCTGCGGTCCAGCTCACCCCAAACCATCTCGATTGGGTTCAGGTCCGGTGACTGTGGAGGCCAGGTCATCTGGCGCAGCACCCCATCACTCTCCTTCTTGGTCAAATAACCCTTACACAGCCTGGAGGTGTGTTTGGGGTCATTGTCCTGTTGAAAAATAAATGATGGTCCAACTAAACGCAAACCGGATGGAATAGCATGCCGCTGCAAGATGCTGTGGTAGCCATGCTGGTTCAGTATGCGTTCAATTTTGAATAAATCCCCAACATTTATAAGGCAAGAAATCACACTTATTAAACCTGACAGGGCACACCTGTGAAGTGAAAACCATTTCAGGTGACTACCTCTTGAAGCTCATCAAGAGAATGCCAAGAGTGTGCAAAGCAGTAATCAAAGCAAAAGGTGGCTACTTTGAAGAACCTAGAATATGACATATTTTCAGGTGTTTCACACTTTTTTGTTATGTAGATAATTCCATGTGTTAATTCATAGTTTTGATGCCTTCAGTGTGAATCTACCATTTTCATAGTCATGAAAATAAAGAAAACTCTTTGAATGAGAAGGTGTGTCCAAACTTTTGGTCTGTACTGTGTAGATATATATAAAATTAATTTACATTTTTCCAATCAGGTAAATCCTTGTTTGCTGGGAAATAATATCAATTATTAGTCATCCTAATACGTTTTCTCAACCTCCTCACAAGATATCTGTGGACATTATCCAACGTAAGTCCAACAAAATAATAAATATGATACACTGTTAAACAATATCATTATAACTGATATATTTAAATATCTGTATAGGATTATTATGATAATTTATATCTTATATATAGCTTGGACCAGTTATCCCCTCTGTGGCTGCCTTTAATGCTGTCCAGACCAATGATGCATGGGTGTTAAAATGCTGCCATCAAATGGCTACGTATGTATATACAAAATAGCTAGTGATGTGAAGTATACAAAATTCGGTGCTTAGCTGATGTTTTGCTGAAATATGAATACATATAGTAATTCATGTCCTTAGTCTGCTTGTCTTCAGCAAACTGTTTGCAGGCTTTCTTGTGCATCATCTTTAGAAGAGGCTTCCTTCTAGGATAACAGCCATGCAGACCAATTTGATGCAGTGTGCGGCGTATGGTCTGAGCACTGACAGGCTGACCCCGCACCCCTTCAACCTCTGCAGCAATGCTGGCAGCACTCATACGTCTATTTCCCAAAGACAACCCCTGGATATGACGCGGAGCATGGACACTCAACTTCTTTGGTCGACCATGGTGTCATCTGTTCTGAGTAGAACCTGTCCTGTTAAACTGCTGTATGGCCTTGGCCACCATGCTGCAGCTCAGTTTCAGGGTCTTGGCAATCTTCTTATAGCCTAGGCCATCTTTATGTACGGCAACAATTCTTTTTTTTTTAAAGATCTTTAGAGTTCTTTGCCATGAGGTGCCATGTTGAACTTCCATTGACCAGTATATGAGAGAGAGCGATGACACCAAATTGAACACACCTGAGACCTTGTAACACTAACGAGTCACATGACATCAGGGAGGGAAAATGGCTAATTGGGCCCAATTTGGACATATTCACTTAAGGGTGTACTCACTTTTGTTGTCAGAGGTTTAGACATTAATCGCTGTGTGTTGAGTGATTTTGAGGGGGACAGCAAATTTACACTGTTATACAAGCTGTACACTCACTACTTTGCATTGTAGCAAAGTGTCATTTCTTCAGTGTTGGCACATGACAAAAATCTAAAAATATTTACAAAAATGTGAGGGGTGTACTCACTTTTGTGAGATACTGTATGTGTGTATATATATATATATATATATAATTTTATTTTTTTTATTTTTCTTCATTTTTGAATTATTGCATCACTCTCAGCTATCTGAAAGCTTAAGCTGAATAACCGGTTATCAAATACTGTAAGTAATAAAAGTGTAACCCTTAATTATATAGTGGCATTCAAAAGATAATGTATATGAGCAGAAACAAAATGCTGCATTCAGCAGTATTACATTTTATAGACCCATGCACACAGCAGCATTGTGCTCAGTAATCTTGTGCTCAGCTGCATAAAATGAAAACTGAAAATTCTGTATCTACGATCAATATTTCTGCTCAATTTAAAGCGGCACTATACTCACATTAAATCCAGCAATGTGCCATTCCCGGAATGTCCCACTGGGGGGCTAGCTTGTGAGTCTTGATCTCTGGCCGGTGTCATTGGCCGGCAGAGATGACGTCACACCCAAGCATGCACAGGATTTATTTTAGATGTGCCATCGCACAGCTTACTTTATAGATGTGGACAGGCCGGTAAGTTGCTTTAATGCAGCAGAGACAAAGCTCTTCTTCTGCATTAAATATCCTGCCTGACCGTCCATTATCATTCTGGAGCCTAAAGTTCCACTGACCATCATGTCCTTCAAGACCTTCATGTAAAGACCCCTTCCTGTCCAGAGTTTTCAGCACTGTGATACTTTGACTAACAATTACTCAGGCATGTAAGGCTGTACCAAAATTAATTTTATATCATTTTCCCAAGCTTGGGGATACCACATGTGAGACTTTATTCGGGGGCTAGCTACAAAGAGGGGCAGACAATCTAAGGATCACCCTCAGGCTTGCAAGATAAAGTATGTAACTATTTTCCCCAAATACCTATCACATTTTGGAGGCACTGGAGTGCCAGGACAGCAGAAACACCCACAAAATTACATTTTGGAAAGTAAAACACCCAAGGTATTATTATTGGGCATTATGAGTATTTTTGGAAAATGTTGAAATAAAAAAATTTTTTTTTTGTTACACAAAGTTGTCAGAATAAAATGTTCTAACAAGCAGTACGTACACATTTTTAGAATTACACCCCAAAAAACATTATGCTACTCCTAAATATGTGGATACCCATGTGAGACACTTAGCACTCTAGCCACATACTGGGGCCCAAAACCCAAGGGGCACCTTCAGGCTTGCATGGGACATGCATTACACATCGCATTTCCTGACCATCTCATTATTGGAGGCCGTGGAGCAACAAGACAATAAAATCACACACAAAATAACCACATTTTGGAGCGTAAACACCCCAAGGTATTTTAAACCCCTTCCTGCCCGTGCTATAGCCAAAAAGGCAGCTACAGCACAGCTCTCTAGTTCTGGGAAGGCATCCATGGACATCCTCCCACGTGCCCCCTGGAGCATGTTCTGTGAACACTGTGCCCTTTGGACACAGCTGATCAAAGATCGAGGTAAAGGGCCAATCACAATAGCTTTTTACCATGTGATCAGCGTTGTCCAATCCCAGCTGGTCACATGTAAACGGACTTGCTGCTTATCGGTATTACTTTCCTCACACACTGTCTCTGTGTGAGGAAAGGAGAGCCGATAACCAGCAGGTCTGCCAGGGCACTGTAAACACATTAATTACACTGATCAGGGAAGAAAAACTAAATTTGCTAAATTTTATAACAGAAACTAAAAGAAAAACTTTTTTTTCCTCAAAAATTTCTGGTCATTTTTCATTTGTTCAGAAAAAAATAAAAAAACCCCGTGGGGATTAAATACTACAAAAAGAAAGCTCTATTGGTCTAAAAGAAAAAAAGAAAAAAAAAGAAAAATAATTTCATATGTATGTACAGTGTTGCATCAGAGTGCAATTGTCAAAGTGTGACAGCGTTGAAAGCTGAAAATTAACCTGGGCAGGAAGGGGGTGAAAGTGTCCGATATTAAGTGGTTAAGAGACATAGTGAGTCTTTTGAAGATCTAATTGAGGTTTTGGAAAATGAAGAAGGAAAACAAGATTTTTTTTTTGTTAACGTTGTAATTTAAAAAGATACTTCTAACGCACAGCATGATCATACTTGGAATTTCACCCAAAAATTCATTCCGCTACTCCTCAAGTATAAGAATACCATGTGCGAGAATTTTTCAATGTTTTAACTGATTATGCACCGAACATTGCGTCTAGTCTGTCACAAAATTCAACCAAAAACAGTGTACTGTAATGCTTGCACAAGTGATCAGGGAATGTAGCTTAGTGTAACATCTGTAGCAGTATCCCAGCTTTGCCTACTGGTAACTGGTTACCACCAGGACTGCCATGTTCAGTGGTCAGGAAGGACAAGAGGCTGAAAAAGGGTGAAAAGGAGAGCAGTTATTTGCAGGGCATAGCTAGGACTTGTGCCTGACAGGAACGTAGTCTGCAGGGCAAGCAGATCGATCAGTTCAGGGGGCAGGCAGAAATTTGGTCAATAAACAGGCTAGGGCCAATACAGCAACACTGCACTGGTGTAATGGCGATTGGGAACATTGTTGCTGGCTGCACTGGTCCTGTAACACTGTCACTGGCGTGGCAGCAATCAATAAAATTGTGACTGGCTTACACTGGTCTGGTGATGCTCAGGAACACGGTTGATGGGTGCACTGGTGTGGCAGCAATTAAGAACACTGGGAGAGATTTACTAAAACTGTAGAGTGCAAAATCTGGTGCAGCTCTGTATAGAAACCAATCAGCTTGCAGGTTTTCTTGTCAAAGTTAAAGTGGTTGTAAACTCCACTGTGTTATTTTTTCCTACAGGTAAGCCTATAAAAAAAGGCTTACCTGTAGGTAAAATTAATATAGGGTGATGAATTCAGCAAGAACAATTTGCCCACACCCTCTGTTCGCTGTGGCACGCTATGCGCACTGCATTACTACACTCCTTGGTGCACCCAAAGGTGTCCCAGGCCGCTAAAGTGTTCGGGTTTGGCTTGAAGAAAAGGTGGCAACCCCACAGGTCTGGTGAAACTGGGACTGGTGTGGCTAGCGATCAGAGGCACTGGCTGGCTGTACAGACATATCAAAGCAGCCAGCTATTGTACACTATAGTGACACAGCACTAATGATTGATCCCCCCCCCACACACACACACACACACACACACACACACACACACACACACACACACACACACTGAGTGTTTCCTACACAATTGCATGGTACAGGGCCAAATTAATTTGTTACAGCCTGACACCAGTTCTTTTTTGAAGTACTTTGCTAATTATATATACCGTATATACTCGAGTATAAGACGAGTTTTTTGACACAGATTTTGTGTCAAAAAACCGAGATTCGTCTTATGCGCGAGTCAACAGCCGGTACGGGCACGGGGAAACATTCCGAGTGCACCCGCGGCGGCTGAGATGCATTCCAGGCATTCCAGGGATGCCGGGGATGCCGTCACGTCCGCTGACGGCCTGCTGGAGGGCGGAACTTCAGCTCAGTCACACATGCGACGTGACTGGGCTGAAGGTAAGGGCAGAGGACACAGGCACTTCCTATGAATGGAATAAGGCTGCCGTGTCCTTCTTATGTAAATGTAAAAGAAAAGAAAACAGTTTGGCAATTCGATTAACTAACCATATTAACCCTTATTGTGTGAACAATAAGGGTTAATATGGTCAGATATTCAAATGACAAAACTGTGTTTTTTTTTCTTTGTATTTGACATATGTGAAGAACACAGCAGCCTTATTCAATACATAGGAAGTAAGTATACTGTACTGTAAAAAATAAACAGTTGTACACACACACACACACACACTCCCGATTACATGGCCACTTCCTATGTTAGGGTCCCTAGACGGATTTGGGACCCCAAATCTCTTCTAAAGAGGACCGGTCATTAAAAAAGTACCGTAATGTCTTTTTGGTACATACAGAAATATGGTAGTTTTAAATGTACAAAAAATAAACATAAGCCACTTAGGCTTATACGTGAGTCAATAAGTTTTCCCATATTTTTTGGGCAAAAGTAGGGGGGGTCGGCTTATACACGGGTCGACTTATACACGAGTATATACGGTAAATAAAATCAATATATATATATATTTTTTAAGAAGCATGAGATTTTTAGTTCAAATATCTTTTATTCAAAATTTTCAGCAAAACAAAAAACACGAAGAAGTGGCGTATCAACATTAATAGCATTTAACATCATGACCTATAAACAGAAGTAATCCAATATAATGCCATTGCCAAGAAGGATCAAATAGTTGCAAAACCCCCAAAGGAGGGAAAGCAAACAGAAAGGGAAGGGAAGAAGCCCAGGCCTGGTATGGTGTCAAAAGTCCTAGAAAAAGAAAAAATTGTGCATTATATATATATTTATTTTTCTCTCTCTATCTCGAGAAGAGAGTTCTGCCAGTCCCATATAGGGCTACACCAGTGGGCGCCAAACTGCAGTCTGCGGGATGGATGCAGCCCTTTGCTTGCCTTTATCTGGCCCTTGGGACACTATTCCTCCCTCTGGACACCAACATTATGGTATTATTTCTCCCATTGACACTAACAATGGAGCAAAAATCCTTCCTCTGACACCATTGATAGGGCACTATTCCTTCCACGAACACCAAAGATGGGGCACCATTCTCCCCACTGACACCAACATTGGGGCACTATTCTCCCCACTGACACCAACATTGGGGCACTATTCCTCCCACTGACACCAACATTGGGGCACTATTCCTCCCACTAACTATTCCTACTGCTAACCACAGGGGTGCTGTGTAATTTTTTTTTACACCTACTGATCACCAAGCCTGAGGCATCATCTCCTCCCTCTGGCCAGTCTGGCCCCACTAAAGTCTGGAGGACAGTAAACAGGCCCTTTGTTTACAAAGTTTGGAGACCCCTGAATTACACAGAGATTAACCCTTTCTCTCAGTAATTTCTGGCTCCATTTCTAAAGCCAAGAAGGGTATATAAAGACGCTGCCTTATGGCAGCATGTCTGGCTACCTCCCGATATTGGAAAACAACCTTGCCACATTTTAGAATAGGCCCAGATTCGCAATGGCAATGGAGACCCTAGTGGCTGCAGATAATGACCCTGAAAAATACATACAGTAATATGTGGACATGTTGGAGTGCTTATAGAAATTCTGATAGCTTCAACTCTCATCGGGAGCATATACTTTTCCTTTCAAAAGAGGATAGTATTTCTTTACAGTGTTCTTTAAATTTTTTTGCTGTCTGTTTGTGATAGAGAATGTGTCATAGCTGATATTCAGCACACAACAGATTTGCTTAGCAGTGCTTAGCCGTCGATCCCCACTGTGTGCTGAAGAACTGCAAGGACCACAACAAATGGGGGGGAATTAAACAAAAGGGTTTTAATAGGTGTGGGTATGCAAACAGTATATATTCATCCTGCAAAGAGGCCTTTCCCTGCTGGGGACACAAAGAATTTTGCGAAGGCATTTCTAACGTTCATGGCATAGTTAGTGGGCTGCAAGTTCATGACCGGCACATCTTGAGCAGTGTTTCTTGGCACAGGGTATGAAGATCTTCTCTCCCGTTCCAGGACAAAATTGTACAGCACACAGCAAGCCCGCACTACGTTCATGGCATTCTCCACATCCAGCTGTATTTCGGACTGGAGAATACGCCATTTGGAGGTGCAGACTTCAAAGGCGCAGTCCACCACCTGACGAGCTTGGCTCAGATGGTAGTTGAAGGTCCTTTCTTTAGGGGCAAGTTCATGCCCACTGTAGGGGCACATCAGGTTCTCAGTCAGTCCAAAGGTCTCATCTGTCACAATCACATGTGGGAGATTTGGCTCCGTTGTACAAGGCAGAGGTTTCTTGGGTGGGATCTTTAGGCGTCCCTCATACAGGTTACGTCCCATTGTGGACTCCCTGAATATATTGGAATTGTCTGCATTCTCATAAGCCCCAACATCAATGCCAATAAAACGATAGTAGGCATCCACCAAGCCCAGGACGACAATTGGGAAACTTTTTGAATGCTTTAACCCCACGTTTGGGGGCATCTTCGTTCTAACATGTCTGCAACCCAGAGCTCCGATGCAGTTGGGAAAATCCTTCAACATCCAGAACTCATCTTCCACGTCTTTCCACAGCTGCTTTTTAGGCTTTGGCATCACGACCTGATGCAGCTCCTCCCACAGTGCCTGGCAAGTTTCATGGGTCACCTTGGCCACTGTACTCACACCCAGCTGAAAATAGTGGTGGAGCGACGCAAACGACTGTCCTGTTGCCAGAAATCTGAAATATCAAATGAAATACAAAAAACAGACTTAAATAGCCATCCATATATATAGTAATAACATACACAAATACACACACACACACACACACAACTGAATCCCAAAAGAGGAGATTTCCGGGGTGGTATCCTATATTGAGCAATATCATGAAAAGGAAATCTAGAAGGTGAATAGCGGATATGGGCAACGCCATCTAATCCTTTGACAAACTTGTTTTGTTTTATTTAATTGTGTAAGATCATAGATAGAGAGGACAATTACTGTTCAAGTTGCCTATAGCCCAAACAACCAGTTAGAACCTGACTTTTATTCTATGCAGCATGGAGAATGTAAGCTAGGAGCTGATAGGTTGCTACAGGCAAATGGAACTGTTCAGATTCCCGAATGTTTATATACATACACACACACGCCATAACATTATGACCACTGACAGGTAAAGTGAATAACGATGATTATCTAATTACAATGGCATCTGAAAAGTTGGTGGGATATATTAGGCAGCAAGTGAACATGTTGTGCTTGAAGTTGATGTGTTGAAAGCAGGTCAAAAAAGAGGCAAGTGTAAGGATTTGAGCAACTTGGGCTAAATTGTAATGGTTGGACAACTGGGTCAGAGCATCTCCCAAACTGAAGCTCTTGTGGGATGTTCCCGGTCTGCAGCGCTCAGGACCAACCAAAAGTGGTTCAAGGAAAACTGGCTACAAGGTCATGGGTGGCCAAGGCTCGTTGATGCACATGGGGAGTGAAGGCTGGCCTGAGTAGTCTAATCTAACAAAGTAGCTATTGTAATCCAAATTGCTGAAAGTTCATGCTGGTTCTTAATGAAAGGCGTCAGAACACACAGTGCATCACAATTGTTTGTGTAGGGGGTTGTGTAGCAGAGAATCGGGGCCCACAGCCAAAAAGTGCAATTGGCACGTGATCATCAAAACTGGACCTCAGAGCAATAGAATAAGGTGGCCTTGTCTGATGAATTCAGAATGGTTTGAAGAACACAGCACGTTTGAGATATTGACTTGGCCTACAAATTCTTTAGATCTCAATCCAATTGAGTATCTGTGGGATGTGCTGGAAAAACAAGTCCAATCAATGGAAGCCTCATCTTGTAACTTACAGGACTTAAAAAGATCTGCTACTGTGGGCTTGGTTCCAGATACCTCAACATACCTTCAGAGGTCTAGTGGCATCCATGCCTCGACAGGTTATGGTGGGTGGTCATAACATTATGGCAGATCTGTCTGTGTGTACACAGATACATATACACACACACTATATGTTATACTTTACAATACAGTATACTGTACAAATATATATCAACACATGAGGGATACATACAGGTTACATTTACATACACGCTATGATCAGAACATACCTGAGTGTGACCAATAGTCGCTCTTCAGCAGATACGCTCCTCCACATGTTGGTACCCAAACAGGAAAGTCGTGGTCGCAGGATCTCCAACAGTGCATCAAAAGTGGAGACAGACATCTGGGTGAAGTTAAAAAACTTCTTTGGATATTTGCGAAGGTCTCTGTATATTGTGGCAAACAAAGTATTTGTCAGCCGCTGCGATGTCAAAGGATGTGCCCGATAGCGACGCCTGGATCTTTTCTCCTCCAACTCCCTCAACCTTCTTCTTCTCCTCAATACCACCAGCAAAATAGTTGCATTAATTAGAGTGTCAATGGGGTCCCCAAAACCTGCCAAAGCAAGATACTCAGAATAAAGTCAGCGTGCACACCTCCACCAGGGAGCTCTTGAAAGAATGAAGCACCACATTTACAAGGAAAAAAAGAAAAAAAAAAAAGTGCCAAAATGATGATTATGTTGGCATACTACATGCAAACTTAGCATTCGAGATTTTAAAACAGAGCCAGTGGAATGGAAGAAGTTTCACAGACGTTTCCTCCAAAGCACTTTACAGACCATTACATGCATTTTATGCAGGGTCCTGCTTAGATAGCAGCATTTTATTATCCCGATCTGCCTGAGCCCTAAAAAGGATAACATACTTTACACCTACATTTTAAAAAAATGTATTAAAAAAAAGCAACATTTACTTGCACTTCGGTGCGCAGGTTGTGTTTCTTCATTGCGATCATTTCTACCTGGGTCAGGCTCTTCTTGTTTCACAATCACAGGGACTGTGGGATAAAACACAATAGCATGGTTAGGACACAAATCTCCAGTTGTGAACTGTAAATTTGTTGCCAAAAAAACGCCTGCACCCCTTCAATACCGGGCTATAGTCAAATGATGTCCGCAGATGAGATCTCCCATCCTGGGCGGGCCTCATACGACGTCCTTGAAATTCCGCCACTACTGCAGGCCCCCAGGGGCCCGCAGCGCAGCGATTGGGGACTTAAACAAGTCTAATGGATGCAGCTGCTGTCTAATATTCCCAACAGGGAGTCTGTCCAATATGGAATTATCCCTAGGCAGCGCTTGCATCAACGTGCAAAAGATCAAAAAAGTGTACCATAATAAAGTATCACAGATACCAAACTATAGCATGCCAATATAAAATAAAAATATATACATAAATGTGCATGATTTTGCCGGGCAGGATTTTGATGCGATTTTAGGGAATGCCTGTGCAAACTTGAGGTCTATGGACCTCAACTCGCATGAAAGTCGCACCAAAGTAGTGCAGGGACTACTTTGAAGTCGGCACGACTTTGCAGTCTAAAGTCGAAGGACAAGTCGCACAAGTGTGAAAGGGGCCTAAAGTGAACTAGTGCAAAATGCCTTTGTAAATTGTGATAGACTTTTGCACTAATTCATTTTAAAGTATTTTTCCACATTTATGTATACATTTTAAATATTTGCATTTAATATTGGCATCCTGAAGTATGGTATCTGTGATAATTTATTATGGTACACTGGTAAAGGCTGGGTGCACACTAGTCCGATTCTCAGACCAACATTAGGAGCACAATTCGCATTACGTCACAAAAACACTTTTAAAAAAGGCTCCTGTACTACTTTTGTCTGACTTTAATCCCACTTCAGCCCATTGAAAAGCATTGAAGTCGGATCAAAGTCGTATCAGTGTCTTAGCTGATCCGACTTTGGCATGCAACTTGTACTCTGAGGATCTTGAAGGGGAACTCCACATCCAAAAAAAAAGGCATGGGGTCCCCCTCCAAGAGCATACCAGGCCCTTCGGTCTGGTATGGATTTTAAGGGGAACCCCCTCGCTGAAAAAACAGCATAGGGTACGTCCCCCCAATATTCATACCAGACCCTTATCCAAGCACGCAGCCTGGCAGGCCAGGAAAGGGGATGGGGAAGAGCGAGCAACCCCCTCCCCTTCCTGGACCATACCGGGCCGCATGCCCTCAACATGGGGAGTAGGAGTGCTTTGGGGCAGGGGGGCTCTGCACACACCACCCCAAAGCATCTTGTTCCCATGTTGATGAGGACAAGGGCCTCTTCCTGACAACCTTTGACGGTGGTTGTCGGGGTCTGCGGGCGGGGGGCTTATCGGAATCTGGAAGTCCCCTTTAACAAGAGGGCCCCCTGCCCCGGATCCCGACCCCCCCACCCATTTACCTAAAAGGAAAATGTAAAAAAAAAAAACAAACAAAAAAAAAACCCACCACACTACACAAGTTTTTAAAGTATTTTATTAAATCAGCTCTGGTGTCTTCTCCCCTCTCAGGCTCTTCTACCTCTCCGGCGTCTTCTTTCTTCTGCTCTTTTGCGGGGTCTTCTTTCTT
Source organism: Glandirana rugosa (assembly GCA_018402905.1). Taxonomy (NCBI): domain Eukaryota; kingdom Metazoa; phylum Chordata; class Amphibia; order Anura; family Ranidae; genus Glandirana; species Glandirana rugosa. The sequence continues at coordinate 43,110 of BLSH010162044.1, read as the reverse complement.
CTGAGGGGTCTTCTATCTTCTGCCGGGTCTTCTGTTTTGCCGCTGTCTTTGCCGCCCAGGCTGTGGCGTCATAAGGGATGGGGCCTCCTGATGACGTCAGCGGGTGGCCCCGCCCCATGCCAATATAAGTCAATGCAGAGCGCGGATACACCATTAGTCCAGGAGATTGCGTTGTGTCAAAATGGGAAGCAGCGCAAAAGGGAGAAGACAGCGGCAAAAAAAAAAAAAAAAAAAACAGAAGACCTGGCAGAAGAAAGAAGACCCCGCAAAAGAAAGAAGGCGCTGGAGAGGGAGAAGAGCCAGAGAGGGGAGAAGATGCCAGAGCTGATTTAATAAAATACTTTAACATTAAAAACCTGTGTAGGGTGTGTTTTTTTTACATTTTCCTTTTAGGTAAATGGCTAGGGGTACAATGTACCCCATACTCATTCACATAGGGTGGGGGGCCAGAATCTGGGGGCCATCTTGTTAAAGGGGGATTCCAGATTCTGATAAGCCCCAGCCCACAGACCCCGAAAACCACCAGCAAGGGTTGTCGGGAAGAGACCCTTGTCCTCATCAACATGGGGAGAAGGTGCTTTGGGGTGGGGGCGCAGAGTCCCCCCTGCCCCAAAGCACCCATATTCCCCATGTTGAGGACATGCGGCCTGGTATGGTGCAGGAGGGGGCGCTGCTCGTCCCCACCCCCTTTCCTGGCCTGCTAGGCTGCATGCATCTTGGGGGGGACCCTACACCATTTTTTCGGCGTGGGGGTTCCTCTTACAATCCATACCAGACCAAAGGGCCTGGTATGCTCTTTGAGGGGGTCCCCATGCCGTTTTTTTTTTTTTTTTAAGTTTGGCGTGTTGTCCCCATTTATTGTATATGGGATTATTTGGTTGTATGTGTATATATATATGTATATGTATGTATATATGTATATATATATATTTTTTTTTTTTTTGGTTGAACTGGATGGACTTGTGTCTTTTTTCAACCTGACTAACTATGTAACTATGTAACTATGTAAGATCCCCAGAGCACAAGGTGCTTGGTATTGTCGGGATCAAAAATTGGACCGACTTTGACCCGATGTAGGACTGTAAATCACACAGCAAAGTAGGATCAAAGTCGGACTGTTTAAATGTCGGATAGTGTGAACATAGCCTAATGCAAGCTTTACCTAGGGGTTGATTTACTAAAATTGGAATGCTCAGAATCTGCTGCAGCTGTGCATGGTAGCCAAATAGCTTCTAACTTCAGCTTGTTCAATTAAGCTTTGCCAATATAACCTGGAAGCTGATTGGTTTCCATGTACAGCTGCACAAGATTTTGCATTCTCCAGTTTTAGTAAATAAGCCCCTAGAGCTCCAAGCAGTTGATTTTTTTATCAGGACAAAACTGAGTTTTTCCATTGTGAACCTTATAAATGAAACTGCAAAAGCACATAAAGTAGATGTAAACCCTGAACTGGAAGACTTTTTCTTGCTAAAGAACTGTGTACCATAAACAAATGGACATCACAAAATACTGGTGTCACCTTTTTTTCCATTCTGCTTTGCATCTCAGCGCTGCTGATCGCCTGAATTTTAGCCACTTCCTGTCAGTATGTCTCAGCTGCATAATATTTGTACAGACCTGCTCCATAACTATGACAATGGTGGGCCATGCTTGCACAATGTGTGCCAGTATGCCCATCTTTAGTCAACACCAGGGACGCATGTGACAGCACAGAAGCACAACTGTGAGACAGTGGACACCCACCAAAAAAAAGAAATGCCCGAACAAAAGACCTATCTGACAGGATCATCAGTGGAAGCTGCAATACTTAAAGCGGTTGTAAACCCACGGCTGGTAAAAAAAACAAAAACAAAAAACACACATACCTGTAAGGCAATGGAGCAATGCGCAAGTATGCATCATATACTAGCACATTATTAAATGCTTACCTTAGAACAAAGCCCTCCAGCAGCTTGTTGTCACCGCTGAGAGGGCTGACATCTTCCCCCGGTCTTTCTTCTGGGTTTGCACGCTCCGGCTGGGTGATTGGCCTGTGGGAGTTCTCAGTTCCGGCATGAAGCTCTGAAAATCCGGCAAAATATACCGAACCTTCAGAGCCCATGTGCCGGTAAGGTCACTGGCTGCACCCAGGGTGAAGATCTCCTGAACGGTGTACATTTAGGAGATATTCATTTTACCTACAGGTAAGCCTTATTATAGGCTTTACCTGTAGGTAAATAAATCACAAAGTGGGCTTAACTACCGCTTTGTTTGTAACCATAAAAAAAAAAATATATATATATATATATAATAATAATAATAATAATAATAATAATAATTGCACTGGCTCTCTAATATCTTTACATGTGCTTCACTCGGTTTCTACTAAAATTTCTGCCTGCCAATGTCCTGTTTTACCTGGTTGATCCTGCCTGTGCCCCTCCTCAGAGTAAACTGACCACGCTAAGCATGGCTGCCAGTCCATGCTGCTGTGGTCAGTTTACATCTTGTGTCATTTCACTGAATATACAGGCATGCTGTGCTAGAGCGCAGTGTGCCTGTATCTTCCATAGTCAGTAGAAAGCCACGCCCCAAACAGCTGCTCCTTCCATCCGCCCACTACTCTCAGCTAGAGAAAGAGGGAAGTGATGTAATGCCATTAGGACTGATAGCATTTCATTGCTATGGAACTGCAGAAACTCGGCAGCAACATCACTTCCAGTTATGAAGTAGGTGTTCTCAACAATGGACAGTGCTGTTGGAAGAGGAAGGGGCCATCTCCAAACTGTTATTACAAAGTTGGGAGCATGAAATTGTCCAAAATGTCTTGGTATGCTGATGCCTTAAGAGTTCCCTTCACTGGAGCTAAGGGGCTAAGCCCAACCCCTGAAAAACAACCCCACATCATAACCCCCCTCCCTCCACCACCAGTGCACAAAGCAAGGTCCATAAAGACATGGATAAGAGAGTTTGGGGTGGAGGAACTTGACTGACCTGCAGAGTCCTGACCTCAACCTGATAGAACACCTTTGGGGTGAATTAGAGCGGAGACTGCTAGCCAGGCCTTCTCATCCAACATCAGTGCCTGACCTCACAAAAGCGCTTCTGGAAGAATGGTCAAACATTCCTATAGACACTCCTAAACCTTGTGGACAGCCTTCCCAGGAGAGTTGAAGCTGTTATAGCTGCAAAGGGTGGGCCAACTCAATATTGAACCCTACGGACTAAGACTGGGATGCCATTAAAGTTCATGTGTGTGTAAAGGCAGGCGTCCCAATACTTCCGGTCAAATAGTGAGTATGAAGGGACAAAAAACCCCACACACCTGACGCCCCTAGAAGTAGCTGCAAAAAACATCCAGTGTGCGTGAGGCCTTATTCAGGTCATCAGTTTTCTGCGGCACCTCTATTTGTGAGCAACTATTTTCAGAGATGAAGCCCCTTAATTGCTATTACATCCATCCAGATAGTGATGTGTTCCTTTATCAAAAACAATGATGAATATCGCACTAGTATCACACTGTGTTGCACTCTTTTACTTTTATAATATATATATATATATTTAGTTTTTTTATTATAAACTTAAAAGAGGGCAACACAGTGTGATACTAGTGCGATATTTAACAGTAAAAAAGAAAATGCCAGACGCCCCTAAAAGCAGCTGCAAAAAAATGTCCTGTGTGCATGAGCCCTAAAACTGGATTTCCCAATGGCATCGGTCTCCAGGGCAAAATGATCAGGGTGAACTTGCCTGCAGGGGCTCAGAAAACAATACGCTTAAAGCAGAGTTCCACCCAAAAGTGACCCCCGACATGCCACAATTGGCATGCCTTTTTTGGGGGGGGGGGGGGGGC
>BLSH010162044.1:8473-19547 GCA_018402905.1 Glandirana rugosa | reverse complement strand
TTTTTTTTTAATGGTCAATCGTCTTTTTTTTTAGTGGGTGATTTTTTTTTCTGCTAACTGGTAATTTTTTTTTCTGCTAACTGGTGATTTTTTTTTTCTGCTAACTGGTGATTTTTTTTTTCTGCTAACTGGTAATTTATTTTTTTTTTCTGCTAACTGGTAATTTATTTTTTTTTCTGCTAACTGGTGATTTTTTTTCCTGCTAACTGGTGATTTTTTTTTCCTGCTAACTGGTAATTTTTTTTTTCTGCTAACTGGTGATTTTTTTTTCTGCTAACTGGTAATTTATTTTTTTTTCTGCTAACTGGTAATTTTTTTTTTCTGCTAACTGGTAATTTTTTTTTTCTGCTAACTTGTGATTTTTTTTTCTGCTAACTGGTGATTTTTTTTTCTGCTAACTGGTGATTTTTTTTTCTGCTAACTGGTAATTTTTTTTTTTCTGCTAACTGGTAATTTTTTTTTCTGCTAACTGGTGATTTGTTTTTTCTGCTAACTGGTGATTTTTTTTTTTCTGCTAACTTGTGATTTTTTTTTTCTGCTAACTGGTGATTTTTTTTTCTGCTAACTGGTGGTGGGGCGCTGCCCCAGGAGCCCCAATGGACGAGCCTCCACTGGCGCTGCTACATCACAAATATTGCATAAATATGAACACATCAGTGATAAGTCTGGATAGTACATAAAAGGTGGAGCGCTAAAAAATATAATAATCAGACAAATATTGAATAAATATGACCACAGGGGGTGAGATGATCATACCCCCATTTGTGTAAATAACATCAATAAAGTGCATATACAAATGAAAATAAAAAGGGAAATAAAGTCTCTAGTAAAGTCACAAAGGTGAAAAAATTCCAAAATAATAAATCCAGTGAGAAAGACGAGTCCAACTTCAGTGATTCCACAGTGCCACCACCGACAGGAAATGCCAAGATGTACTACTTACTGTGATATGTGATATCACATACGAGACGCACGCCGAGCTGTCTCCATTTTGTTCAGTTGACTCCATGTCAGTTTTAACCTAACAATCTCCCAGTACAAATCCCTCACACACCCCCTCCTTCCTGTTCCATGTGGAAATTCTAAAAAAGCCACTTCGAAAAGGGAATTGTTATTTTAGCCATGAGCAGGGTTTTTGTTTGCGTTAGCCGACCATAAAAACCTACCAAGCAGGCATAAAAAGGGGCTCAGAATTTAAGGGTGTCAAACAGGGACACAGAACAGGACTTCGCAGAGATCCCACCTCATGCCTAAAACTTACAATAAAATACCCACAGTTCATAACTCCAGTTAGGAGCGTGACATATTAATAAAATGTGTATATCTGTATGCAGGAAGGCGTACCGGTTTGAACAAGCCCAGACAACAGGGTATAGAGATAAGGGGACCCGCGGATAGTTTATCCTCTTCCCAGGGTCACAGGAAGTGATAAGGTGGTCATGTTTGAACTTGTCGGATGGCAAAATTCATCCTGAACATTGATCAGTTTCAGGAATGCACCTTGTACATATTAGCAAATATTAATCTCGGTACAGAAATTGTGAATTAGGGAAGATTGTATTCCACCGTCCGCCCTGGACAGCCCACGGGCCCTCCATACCCATGTGAGTGGTCAGGGGCACCCCCCTTTTCACCCAGAGAAAAAGGGAATACTGAGGACAGCTCCCAGTCCTCTTTTTACCATCAACGCACGAACATCCGAGAATCCATGAAATCATCCTCGAATCTCTGATTGATCACGGACATTTAAAATCAAGTACTTTCTGTTTCTTTGCTTCTTTTCTCTTATTGTTTTGTAACATTCTTTTTATTTTTTCTGTAAATATTTTACTGCACCCAAAACTTGACCTTTTCATTATTAAACCTTATTCTGAAAAGTATTAATCTTGTCCCTAAAGCTCTTAATGCAAGCTACCATGAATCTGTTCCTTTGAAGAGCACTGTTTAAAATAACTAATCCTGAATATCCCTGTCTGTGGTGACAGCGTGTGTTACAGGTGGTTATTCTAAAATCGTAATTGGTATTGCTAAAATCCCGAGCTCCTCTTGCTTCAAAGAGGTGGCGGCAGTGAAAGGGTTAATTGCTTGAATTAGCCCGGTAACAATCACTCTCAGGCAGCTGGCATTTAGACGGTGGTCGCGCAAACTGGTAAGTCTTTCTGCTGAAAGCAGCTGAGAGTGGTATTGTTGCGTAGTGACAAGCGCGGTGTTAGATCAGGGGGGTCCTCGGTCACCCATCGTGAGGAGGGCAGCGATCCGATATCCGCGTTCATCACACTTACCAGAAAGGTTGGATTTACATGACCATATGGCAGCAAATCGATCGAGCTTGTGTGAGATAGACCCAACAGGTATCCACCATAAACCGGTCCCGATGGAACCGGCAACCGACCAATCCACTGGAGCCACAATGGGGGGGGGGTAGTGTCTCCACAATCTCCCTTACTCAGTCAAAAAACAGGCAATATAGATGGAGACAAAGAGGCTCCACATAGTGTAAATCCAATAACACCTTTATTTAGGTAGGTGTACAAAATTTAAGTAAAAGCCAGCATACAAAATATAAAAATAAACTGCGATCAGCACACAAGCCTCAACCAACGCGTTTCGCCCAATTGGGCCTCGTCTGGGGCATCAATATTTGTCTGATTATATTTTTTAGCGCAGCACCTTTTATATTCTTTGTTCACACTACTTGTCAGGTAGATTGCTTGCTGCTTCTTTCTTTTGCGCATTTATTTATCTATTTTGAGTCTGGATAGTAGGCTATCACCCAACCACCACCTACAGTCCGACATAGCTCATCATTTCTTGTATACAGTATATCACTTACCTTCAACTACAGAACTTTCCACTTCCGCAGAGTGACTATCTAGACGGACAAAGGATTCATTCCGTCCTTTTATACTGAAAACAGTGCATGGATTCAGAATTGTATAACCTACCAGAATAGAAAGAGAATAGTGGGAGATTAAACTGGGGAAAAAAAAAAAAAAATGAGATTATATATATATATATATATATATATATATATATATATATATATATATATACACATACATACACACACATATATATGCGAGTTAGTCATTTAGGGAGAATGCCTGTCCTTCTGATAATAAAAAATCAATTAAAAACGCCAAGGCCCCTTTCACACTGCCATGACTTGAAAGTCGTGCAACTTTTATGCGATTTTTGCATGCACGATTTTGACATGATTTCAGGGAATGCCTGTGGAAACTTGAGGTCTATGGACCTCAACTCACATGAAAGTCAGACCAAAGTAGTGCAGGGACTACTTTGAAGTTGGCACGACTTGAAGTCATACATATTTATTTATTTCAGGTACTTGAAGTCATACACACATGAATGGTTGTCATTGGAAATCATGGGGAACAACTTGTCATGCGACTTTGCAGTCTAAAGTCGCAGGACAAGTCACATAAGTGTGAAAGGGGCCTAATGCAGTTAAAGCTGAACTCCGGGCAATTTTCTTTTCCCCACTCAGTGGGGCTGTGGCCGCACTATATGGATTAACTACTTGTTAAGTCAAGGGGTGCCCAGAAAGCTATATACTCCCTCGGTGCTCCACTCCAGTGGCAAACTGCTCCAGTGGTGGACTGGCCGGATGTTTTCAAGTCCAGAGCAGGTCTATAGGCGTTAGGACATCAGGAACAGTCCACCCCACAGGATCCGCAGGTACTGGTCTTGTGCTGGGTGGATTGGAGGATTAGGTAAGTATATCTCTGCTCTTCTCACCACTAGACAAAAACGAGCCATTAATCCATGTAGTGCGGGTGTTCCGTCAGATCTGGTAACGGAAGCGACATTCTGTCATGGCCATCTTAGTACACCCCGCACTCCTCCGCATTAAGCCTACAGTTAAAAGGCAGCAAGCGGACATCTTTTTACACCTACTGAAGTCTTGCATTTCACACTTATTTTTACCAGTAAGCGGACCTTATATAGTGAAATACAGGATTTAGAAATCTGGGACACTGTTTTGATGCTGAATTGTAAAAATAGCAGCAAGCCTGCTGATCTCACAGGTTTGCTGATCTGGACAGAACACAGCTGCCTTTACAATTCAACATCAAAACAGTGACAGAATTAAAAATACTGTGTTTCAGTATATAAGCTCAGTTTACTGGTAAAAATAAGTATGAAATGCAAGACTTCAGTGGGTGTAAAAAGAGGTCTGCTTGCCACCTTCTAACTGTAGGCTTAATGCGACTGAGTGCAGGGTGTACAAAGATGGCCACGACGGAACGTCACTTTGGTTACCATATTTGACAGGTCGCCTAATCTGACGGAACACCGGCACAGCCCCACAGCATTGGGGAAAAAAAAAAAAAAGTTGCCAGAAGTTCAGCTTTAAAGTTGTAGTAAAGTCTCTTTTTTTTACTTTTTACTATAATAAGGCTTAACTGTAGGTACAGTGAATATCTCCTAAACTTGCACTGTTTAGGAGATGGTCACACTGCATGCAGCTGGTAACATCACCAGCACATGCGCTCTGAAGGGACAGCATACCTGTGCCACCGAGCTCAGGGCCACGGTAGTGCATGCGTGGGAGTGAGGTCATCGAGGCGTGGCCAATCAGATGGCCGGAGCACTCGAACCCAAAAGGAAGACTGGATGAAGTTGGAAGCCCTGTCATTGGTGGAGGGCTTTGTTGTAAGGTAAGTATTTCATAATGTGCTAGTATGCATTGCCATCGTCTTACAGGTTTTTTTTATTCTTTCAAAAGGTGCGGTTTACTAGCACTTTAAGAGAAAGGAAAAAAAACCCTGTTCTGCTCAAATTTGGGGTTGTTTTAATAGAACAAAGTTAAAGCAATGTTATAGCAACACCTGGCAGTGCCGAAGCATACCCAACCACCGTGACAGTGATTGGAATGTCGGGAGGGTCCAGGAAGCTTCAAAACTACCAGAAAGGGACACAGCTTTGCTGGATCTGAATGACCCAGCATCCAGGCACAGCTACTTGATGTCCAGATCCTGCTTTAGCTTGGATCCTAGATCTGGCTATGCTGTCCAGTAGGCACTGAGCAAAAGAATGGCTATAGAAATATCCCATCTCTTTTGGCAGGTGCTGCGCCATCCATTCGCCGGCAATTCAGCTTCAAGTTCATTCAAGCTCACCTTGTGCCAATAATGTTCCATGAATGTCTCTCATCACATTACTGTACACCTCTTTCTGACGGTTATCCAGGCGCATCCACTGCTCCTCACTAAAGGAGGCAGCAACATCATGGAAGGTGAGGTGACCCTAGAAACATGAAAACAACCTTAGAGAGAAGGTTAAAACCACAATTGTGTGACTTGTTATACGACTTTAGACACAGTCGAATGACAAGTAGCAGCCCATATATTTCTATGAAAGCCATTTAAATCTATGCGACAGTTGTTGCGACTTTATAAAACGGTTCCTGCCCTGCTTTGATGCAACCTTCATGTGACTTGAGTGCCATAGACTGCACTGCAAACTCTCAAAAGTCACATCTTAATGTTGTCAATGCAACAGTTGTGCAACATTCAAAGCCAAAGTCGTATCCAAGTCCCACCTATCCAAGGTTGTATCAAAGTCGCCTGCACTGCTTTGGTGCAAATTTTAATGCAACTCTGATCCAGAGAGTGTAAAATCAAAATTACGCCCCAAAGTGGCACTGGTAATCGTGCATCCTTCACGAAAGAGAAAGTCTCTTCAAAAGGATAAGTTGTCCTTCAATCCTTCAATCCCGCTCACTCCAGAGATAATACTTACCTTCCTCCCTGACCCATTTAGCCCCCCCCCCCCCCCCACCAATCCTAAACAGGGTGACCCATGATATCTTTGTGTGCCGCTCAGTGGATGTGGGGTGTGTGAGATCCTCCGCATCTGCTACTAAGAGTGCTGGCAAGGGATGGAGCCCCACCTGGGAGAGGAAGGAGGTGATCCCTGATACCACACATCTGTGTGGTCCTATGGAGGTGAACAGAGTGGCAACCTCAACCAGGACTCCAGCCAGGCCACGCCCCTACGTGTTTCGCTCCGCCCCCCGGAGCTTAGTCATGGGAATCCACCCGCACCATTTAACATGGATGGTGAAAGAGTGATTTCTCGTTTGCGGGGCTGAATGAGAGAACCCCAAACTATATTGAAAAGCGCAGTTCAGCAGCATTTTTGCCACCCATCAACTGCCACCTCCCCGCCGCTCCCCCCCCCCCATTTAAAGCAGTAGTAAACCGCAGTTAAAGGAAAAAAACCTGCAAGGCAATGCCATAATGTGCTAGTATTACTAGCACATTATGAGAGACTTACCTTGAAACAAAGCCCGCCAGCATCCTGCTGTTACTGCTGAGGGGGCTTCCATCTTCACCTGGTCTTCCATCTGGGTTTGTGGCCTTTCGGTACATGAGTGACTAGGGGCACGATGACGTCACTGCTACGCCTGCACTTGGGAGCTGCTGTTTATGGCATGGTATGCCAGACCTTCAGAGCGCATGCGCTGGTCACATCATTACCTGCACACACTCTGAATATCTCCAAAACACTGCGAGCTTAAGAGAGATCCACGGTTCCTGCAGGTAAGCCTTATTACAGGCTCACCTGTAGGTAAAAGATGAAAAAGTGGGTTTACTTCCATTTTAAGCTGCAATTAGCAGCAGACGGAATGAAGTGTACATGCTGCAGCTGTGATGCTTCGCTTTGCACCCACAGCAAAGTTGACCCGACTTGTAGCGGTGAGCAGGCGGCAAGCTCGCCAAACACTACACATTCAAGTCAATGGGGAAGCACTGCAAACTCCCTGCAACTGGGTGCAGTGCATTTGTCTGCAAAATTAGGGTTAAAACAGGCGGAGAGGAGGCGGCATCACATCGCTTCTTCACTGCCTGTCAGTAGCCTCTGGATCGTGATCCAAGCACAGATCGAGGTCAGGGAGATTTAGTCTCACCCCTAAATCTACATTTAGTTTCAGTAAAAAACAGAGAAATGCAAAGAGTGTCTGTGTTGCCAATAAAAATCCAGTAAAGCTGACCATACACAGTGCAAATTTCATACACAGCTGCAGGAAAGAAATTTTCATGATTCCTCCATCAACACAGACAGTGCTGACAGGAGAATCAGCAGTGGTCTTCTCCCGGCGTGGGCGGGCGGGGAAAGCCTTCCCACTGGGAGAAGACAGTTATTATTGCTATAACAGCCGCTTGCAATAATTGCAAGAGAATCCGGTATGCTGGTTGTACCCAAGTTGATCGATCAACTTGGTACGTTCACTTTGGCCATTAACTGTTTGAATCTCGGCCATTTCCTGCTGAATCAGATGAGATTTGAACCGTCTATGGGCAGCCTTATATTATTCTTTTCATTTGATGGTGGTGATGTACAAAGCAAGACAGGAAAATATGTTTTTGCATCTGTTTTATGTAAACCAATCAGATCGTAGCTGTGCTTAGAAAATGAAAAGAATAATCCTTTTTGTTTTCTGGAGGACAGCCGCAATCTGATTGCGTCTGTTTTTAACCAGTTCTTGACTGTACTTTTACTGCTGCAGAGTGGCAGCGTCCCGCGAATCGGTGTCTATAAATGGCAGCTTGCTCTCATGCCCGCTGCACTCTGCAGGCATGTGGCCGCAGGTTGGACGGACTCGATCTCCGCCGACGAGCTGCGATTGACTGGCAGAGAGGAAGAACGGGGAACCGCCGTTGTAAACAAGGCGGTTCCCCGCTCTGTCAGTGGGCATGCAAGAGATCTACTAATCCCTGTCACTGGGATCAGTTCGATCTCTTATGCCCCTGGTAGCCCAGCCCCCTCACAGTTAGAACACGCCTAGGGAACACAGTTAACCCCTAGATCACCCCCTGCAGGTTAACCCCTTCCCTGCCAATGACATTTATACAGTAATCAGTGGATACTTACATTTCTGATCACTGTATAAATGTCATTGGTCCCAAAAGTGCCTGACATGTCCGCTGCAATATCAAAGTCCCAATTAAATCAATCGCAGATCGTCACCATTACAAGTTAAAAAAAAAAAAAAAAATAATATGGTAAAAACTCCAGAAATTAATTCTCATGGTTTGCAAACGCGGCAACTTTTGCATAAACCAATCAATGCTGATTGCAATTTTTTTAAACCAAAAATATGAGGAAGAATATAAAATCGATGAATAAATTAGTTTTTTTATATTTCTTTTTTGGATATGTATTATAGCAAAAAGTAAAAAATATTGTTTTTTTTTTGCAAAATTGTTGCTCTTTATTTTGTTTATAGCGGTGATCAGAAATGACACAGAGGTGATCAAATACCACCAAAAGAAAACTCTATTTGTGCGAAAAAAAGGACGCAAATTTTGTTTGGGTACAATGTCGCACGACCGCGCAATTGTCACTTAAAGCGGTGCAGTGCCGAATCGCAAAAAGTGCTCTGGTCCTAACATGGGAAATCCTTCCGGGGATGTAATTAATAATTCTGCCTGGTAGAGTATAGCATTTCATATCATCTGTGCCCAGTCTTGCCACAAAGAGTTAATCCAACTGTGAGTAATGAGCTTATCTTTTTTAAGGAAGAGAAAGTCTGACTAACAGGGAAATACACAGTCGATCCGCCCCTTGCTCTGTGAGTGACAAGCAATTTGCTTATCTCCTTCACACAGCGGAGAAAGTTTTACACTCCCCCCTCCCTCCCTCCTCAATGTCTCAGTATAGAGGTGGGTGGGGAGGTTTGTGACATCACAACTCCACCCACCAAACTCCAGCAAACACAGACACCCTCTGATTTCAGACTTTTACAGAGCAGCTAGTGCTTACAGGAAGGACATTTGCAAGGTAGGGATAGATGCAGGAGGCTTGCATGTATATATACACATTAATACTGTGTCATTCGTTTATACTGGGTGGGTGGTGGGTTTACATCCCCTTTAAGTTAACCAAAAACATATTTTCCTGTCTTGCTTTGTATATCAACACCATGACACTCATAATATAATTACTGAAAAAAATTGCAAAAAATTTACCTGACCGGTCATATCTTCAGTAGCCCTCAGTAGGTAAAAACTGAACTGGGAGGACTTGATTTACAGGTCACATGCAAGTACAAGTAGAGCTCTTCACAGGATCAGGGAAATGGTTCAAATCCTGCAAAATAAATCAGACCTCCAAATAAACATCATTAAAGAGTCAGCGTGCAATTTCTATACAAGTGAATTATCGCAGAGCGCTTTCTTCTGTTACCACGTTCTCTGATGTAGATGCTTTGATGCTGGATAAGGTTACTGAGCAACACAACAGATGTTAACTACTTGCTGACCGCAATACATACATATGTATGTATAAAACAATATTACCAAAAGTATTGGGACACCTGCCTTTACACGCACATGAACTTTAATGGCATCCCAGTCTTAGTCCATAGGGTTCAATATTGAGTTGGCCCACCCTTTGCAGCTATAACAGCTTCAACTCTTCTGGGAAGGCTGTCCACAAGGATTAGGAGTGTCTATGGGAATGTTTGAGAGCCAGGCTCTCTCGTCCAAAAATGCTTGACTTCACAAATGCGCTTCTGGAAGAATGGTCAAACATTCCCATGGATCAAACAGAAGCAGCTTCCTTGGCTGTAAAAGATAGGAGGGTTTCATTCCACTTTAAGGCTGTCAGCAGATAGGCCTCTACAGATTCGGCTACTATATATAGTTTGGAGTTTCGAAGTAATTTTCTAGCAAAAAATACAGATTTTAACTTGTAAGCAACAATTGTCAGAAAGGCTTAGTCTGGCCTTATTTACATAAAGAAGTTCATACCTTTAGGCTCCATGCACACTGTATCTCAAAAACGACCGGTTTTGGTCCTTTGGGCATTTTTTTTAACAGCCCAAAAACACCACTTTATTTTATCCTATGTGTCCATGCACACATGGTCGTTTATTGTCTTTTATCAGCAGTGGCGTTTTTGGGCTGTTATCTGAACGCCCTGAATTGGCGTTCAAAAGTCGTTCTCCTGACCACAAAAAACACCAGACGACGGTAAACGCCGGTATATCGGCGTCTGGCGTTTTTTGCAGTCAATGGAAGCCAATGAAGAAAAAGACGCCAAAAAACGCTGACGCCGAAAAATGCCGGTAAACGCCGGTTTATTGGCGTCTGGCGTTTTTTGCAGTCCTCAATGGAAGCCAATGAAGAAAAAAAACGCCAAAAAACGCAGACGCTGAAAAACACCGCTAAATGCTGCTTACAAAACACTGCAAGTAGAACGTTTTGTAAGCAGCGTCTCCTGCCGGACGCTGAGAGAGCCCTATAGTGTCCAGTGTGCATGGAGCCTAAATCTGAAAGAACCAAATGATACAAGGTTTATAGTTATCTCTCAGCGCTTACCAATGTTGATAAACATTTGCCAGTGTTTTTTTTTTCCTTTGACAGCTCTGAGTAGAGAACTGCTCTGCACTTGTTACATAGAATTGTGGAAATGCCGGATTAAGATCGCAAGGGGGGTTGAATCGAGATTGCTTTTTTTAACGATTAATCGTGCAGCTCTAATAACTATACCTGCAAAAGTGGTCAGCCTGAAGTGATCTAGCAGGACTTAATATTCTGACCAAAAGTTCCACTTTAAGCAGGGGTTAAAGTAGTTGTAAACCTCAGACATGAAATGTGAACAAAGCATATCCCACTACAGTGTGTACTTTTCTCAATCCAGTGCACTCAGGCCCCCTTCACACCTGAGCATTTTGTAGCTTGAAGCCTGAAGCTACAAAAACGCTGCAGGGGAAAAAACAATTATTCTCTATGGAGATTATTCACAACTCCATGCAAACGCCTAAGCGCAAACAAGTTCTGGAGCTTTGTTTTCCAGGCAGATTTAGGCGTTTTTTTCTACTTTTTACATTGGTGACCTTTTGACCTGTACAAAATCGTAGCAAAAAGCGCATGACTTTCTGCGTGAAAACGATACGCTCAGGTGTGAATGCAGTGTGTCATCTCCATCTGCTGCTCCGTTCCTCTGCTATCAGCATGAGTCATGTCTGATAAGTTTTCCTGACACCAAGAGAAAAATGGTGACGGGGGGGGGGGGGGGGACCACCAGCTGACTGAAAGCC
>BLSH010162022.1:69889-80208 GCA_018402905.1 Glandirana rugosa | reverse complement strand
AATGATTGACGGTTTGATTTAAAGTGACACACAGACTTGAAATAATTGTGCAGAAGAGATGTGCAATGATTGACGGTTTCATTTAAAGTGACACAAACTTTAAAAAGAAGTGTGAATAAAAGATGTGCAATGATTGACGGTTTGATTTAAAGTGACACACAGACTTGAAATAATTGTGCAGAAGAGATGTGCACTGATTTCCGGTTTCATTTAAAGTGATACACACATTTTGCAGAACAGTGATATGGGTACTCCCGGCTTATTTATACTGTTTTGACACAGTTTGAAGATGATTTTAGAACAGTTCTATGGCCTCTAATGTTAATTAATACTTTTCAGACCCATTTTGAAGATGATCTCCAGTTTTGCATTTTTTATGTTTTTATTTTTTTAAAAATATTTACAGTTATTTCCCTGTTCCCATTTCTTTGTAGGGCACTTGTCCCACCCTTACCCACATTTTCCTTCCTTTTGCAGACCTCTAGGACCTTCCTGGACTTTTTTACAGCATTTTTAAGATTTTTCATTAAAATTACCAGAACCCCGGACCCGAACCTGGACTTTTTTTGAAAAGTCCGGGTCCCGGACACCCCAAAGTTCGGTACGGACCCGAACTTTACAGTCCGGGTTCGCTCAACTCTATTCATAATTCCACTCTGTAGATGTCTATATTCGTAGCAGCGCTGGACAACCTACAGAGCTTGTGGGAAGTGTAAGATGCTGTCAACAACCTGGATAGGAGATGGATATTACTGCATACTTTATGTTTATTTTAACTGTTTATCTTGTAAGTGCATTTATGGTGAGTTTAAACCCCTGGGGGAGAGGTTCACGTGGTGTACTATACAGTGTATGGTGCACGCGTATAGCTGTCGAACAACTGCACTCTTATTGAATCTCCCTTATGCACTGGTGTACTTCCATCCTTCTATTGATAACGGTTTATAACTGGATGGTTACAAATGGTAGCGCTGCTACGAATATAGACATCTACAGAGTGTAATTATGGACCGATGTTTTATTTGCAACATGTATAATATCATTACATTATCACATAAGTTCAGTAAAAGACAAGAATGTGGAAGCTATTTCCAAACAAGTAGTGCTATGCAACGTATTAGGTTTAGAGGGTAAACCCCTCGTTGTTGGATTTGAAGAGGGGCTAGGCTGTAGAAGTAGTCTCAGCAAAAAAGGGAGGGGGGAGGGTAGAATGTACCTTGCTTTGTGCGCTGGTGCGCAGCCATGTGGGAACATGAAGGGACCATCCCTAAACTGTTCCCACAAAGTTGGGAGCATGAAATTGTCCAAAATGTCTTGGTATGCTGACCCCTTAAGAGTTTCCTTCAGTGGAACTAAGGGGCCAAGCCCAATCCCTGAAAAACAACCCCACATCATAATCCCCCCTCCACCAAATGATTTAGACCAGTGCACAAAGCAAGGTCCATAAAGACATGGATGAGCGAGTTTGGGGTGGAGGAACTTGATTGGCCTGCACAGAGTCCTGACCTTATCCCGATAGAATACCTTTGAGATAAAATAGAGAGCAAACTGCGAGCCAGGCCTTCTCATCCAACATCAATGCCTGATTTCACAAATGCGCTTCTGGAAGAATGATCAAACATTCGCATAGACACTCCTAAACCTTGCGGACATCCTTCCCAGAAGAGTTGAAGCTGTTATAGGTACAAAGGGTAGGCCAATAGACTTGTGCATGGCTAAAATATTTTTTTTTTTCGTTTTTCGGGAATTCAGAAATTCAAAAAATTTGGAATTCGGAAATTCGGAAAGTAAAAAATCCAGAAAATTGCGGTAATTTGGCAATTGTGGTAATTCAGAAATTTGCGGTAATTCGGCAATTGCGGTAATTCGGAAATTCGGCAATCAGAACAGCCGAAAATGCAAAATTAAGAAATTCGGAAATGCAAAAATAACTAAGAACATTTGAAATAATAACTAACTAATAACTATAAAATTATAGGTATTGGAATGTCCTTGAACGTTTGGCTGTTAGTGAACTTAAATATGAAATTTATCACTAATAGCCATATTTTCAAGAAAATTCCAATATTTATAATTTAATAGGTATTTATTATTATTTCAAATGTTTTTCTTATTTCCGAATTTTGGAAATAAGGAAGATCATTTGATATAATAAGTTATTAATGTATTATTTTAGCTATAAATAATAATAAGCTATTATTATTTCAAATGTTCTTTCTTATTTCCAGAATTTCGGAAATTTGGAAATAAGGAAGAACATTTGAAATAATAAGTTATTCATTTATTATTTTAACTTATTATAAATTATATTAAGCTATTATTATTTCAAATGTTCTTCCTTATTTCCAACTTTTGCAGTGTGACTGTATATATGCATACTGTATGTTTGTATGAGTGTGTGTATACTGGGTGTCTATATACTGTGTGTATATTGTATGTATACTGTGTGTATACATACAATACACATACAATAAACACACAGTATATACACACCCAGTATACACACACACATACATACAGTATGCATATATACAGTCACACACTGCAAAAGTCGGAAATAAGGAAGAACATTTGAAATAATAACAGCTTATTTTCTGTTTCAAAGATTTTATTAGTGCAGAACAGGTACAAAGGGGTAAATGTACAAAAAGCCACAAAAATGCTAGATAAATCCTTACAAGAACAGGTCTGAGATTTAGGCAAACATAGTCACATGTAATAGATCTGTAAACAGTTACTAGTTACAGTAAGCAGTCATATTTAGGTAGATGGAGGGCACCAAGAGGTAATATAATTACTAAATCCTGTAAGAGATCACTTCCCAATCCAGATGCCCCACTGGGAGCAATCTGCACCTGGACCAGAAGGTGAACACAAAGTAGATCATTATCCAAACTTTCCGGTTGAAAGTGAGCCCTAACACGGGGTACCTTAAGTGACCGTGGCAGTAACTGCGTGGTAGTAAGCCTCTGGGGGAAGGAGGGGGGAGATAAGGTGGATGATATTCCCAAACATGGGTATAAATCAAACTTCACCCTTTGGTTGGAGAGCATTTATGTGTGACGGAGAGTAGACCTGATCAGTCTAGGGGTGGTGTTGTGTCTATCTAGACTCAAACTGGAGCAGATGTGGGGGGAAAGGAATGAAAGGAGGATATAAGGAGAGGTAGAAGAAGAGGGGAGACAGAGTGTGGATGGGGAGAGGGGGTAAGGATGAAAGCGGGGGGGTGGGGGTGAAGAAGAGGGGGTATCCCAGGGAGACTTCACTGCTCATGTTAGAGGTACTGTAGAATACAGTGAGTGGGTAAGAACGAGGGCTGGGTGAAAGTGGTGTTGATGGTGTTCAAGGGGTCCGGAGGCTGTGGTCAAAGTTGGATGGGATAAAATGTTCCATCCAGGGTTTCCACATTCTCTCTTGGAGCTTAGTCTTGTCTAAGATGATGGCTTCAATTCTAGCGTGGATCATGGCTCTTGTGACCCTGTTTTTGGTTTCAGTGATGTTGAGGAATGGGGTTTTCCATGCCTTCGCTATTGTTTGTTTTGCTGCGGTCGTAACCTGCAAGAGAAGCTTGAATTGGGTCTTAGAGATGCTATCTGGTTTTTTGTTCAGGAGGGCGACCAGTGGATTGGGGAGGAGGGAAGATTCAAGCAATTGAGACAGAATTTGGAAGATTTGATCCCAGAAAGCCTTCACTAGGGGACACGACCACCAGATATGGAGGTGGGTACCCTCTTCAGAGCAGCCTCGGAAGCAGAGAGGGGAGTAGGCCGGGGCATATTTTGCAATACGGGCAGGCACAAGGTACCATCTCATGAGTACCTTGTAATTGGTTTCAACGGCTACTATGGACTGAGAAGATGATTTAGTAGCTTCCCAAATGTCTGTCCACTCTTTGGGGTCTAGTTGCATCCCTAAATCTTTCTCCCAGTTGACGAAGTAGGTTGTAGAGGACGGGGGCAGCGGATCCAAGATCTGGGTATAGAGGGACGAGATCAGGCCTTTTGCATGTGGGTCTCTGTGGCAAGTGTGTTCAAAGGGGGAGAGTGCGGGTAATGAAGAGTCTTTGCGTAAGCATTTAGAAAAAAAGTGTTTAATCTGGAGATATCTAAAAATTTCGGAACTAGGTATGTGATGTGTTTCGCGTAAGGTTGAAAAGGATTTAAACGAGTCAGGTGTGGTAAATGAGTGAGCTCTGAGGAGATGGAGTCTGGTCCAGTTGCCAAAGGAGTTTGGAGAGACCCAGGCTGGGTAGAAAGCTGGGTTTTTAGGAAAGAAAGCATGGGGTTATGCGGGGATTGTAGGCCATATTTGGATTTTAAGTTGTCCCACAGGCGGAGATTGTGTGTTGTTACAGGGTTTTCAATATGTTTGCGGTCTTTCGGTGTCAACCAGAGCAGGTTTGCAACGGAAAGAGGGTCACAATCCACTGATTCTAGGGAGACCCACAAGGGGGTTTCCTTGGTGGCGTGGTACTTGGGGAGTTGTGCTAATTGATAATATTTGTGGAAATTCGGGACACCAAGGCCTCCTTTCAATTTAGGAGAAAAGAGGGTAAGCCTCTGAAGTCTTGGTCTTGTCTTTCCCCATATATACTGGAGCGTGCGTCGTTGTAGTATGCGCATATAGTGGGAAGGGACATTGATAGGTAGCACCCTAAAGAGATATAAAATTTTAGGGAGGATGGTCATCTTGACCGCTGTGATCCTGCCCAACCAGGCAAGTGGAAGCTTGGACCAGGACTCCATAAGGCTAGTCAGGTGTTTTAGCATAGGGGTGTAGTTGGCCGAATATAAGTTTGTGATATCCGCTGTGAGGTGGATCCCTAAGTAGGGGATACTGCTCGTGGACCAGGCGAATGGGAGCACTTGTTGAAGTTGGGTTAGGAGTGGGGGGTCAATGGAGATATTTAAGGCCTTAGATTTATGGGGGTTCACGACAAGACCAGAGACCTTGCCAAACTCTTCGAGAGTTTTAAGAAGATTTGGAGACGAAGTTATAGGGGCTGTCAAGAATATTAGTATATCGTCTGCGAATAAGCTCAGCTTATGATGATGAACACCTAGCTCGATACCTTTTAATATTGGGGTTGGATCTAATCTTTTGTGCCAGGGGCTCGATTGCGAGGGCGAAAAGGAGAGGGGAGAGGGGACATCCCTGGCGTGTACCTCTGCTTACTGGGAAAGAAGCAGACCTGAAACCTGCGTATTTGACGCTTGCTGAGGGCGAAAGATAGAGGGATGAGACCCAAGTTAGGAAGTGGGGGCCAAAGCCCCAGGTCTTGAGAGAGTATGTTAGATAGGCCCATGAAAGCGTGTCAAACGCCTTTCTTATGTCAAGCGAGAGATAACAAGTAGGTATCTTACGCTTCTTGGCAACATGTGTCAGAATAACTGCTCTTCTGATACCGTCTCCAGCTTGCCTAGACGGTATGAATCCTACTTGATCTCTATGTACCAGAGATCCAATGATCTGGTTCAGGCGAGAGGCCAAGATTTTGGCTAATAGTTTGATATCTAAGTTTAACAATGAAATCGGACGAAAATTAGTCCAAGAAGCATCATCTGATTGCGGCTTAGGAAGCATGGAGACGGTAGCGGAGAGGGATTCTGGTTTAAAGTTGTTTCCCTTAAGTAAGTTGTTGAATGCTGAAGTCAGCATAGGGGAGAGTAAGTCGGAAAAGTGTTTGTAGTATGTGGCCGTGAAGCCGTCTGGGCCTGGTCTTTTGTTAGAGTGCAGGGACTTAATGGCTGCTGTCATTTCCGTCTCATTGATTGGGCTCTCAAGAGTAGCCCTTTGGGCTGCGGATAAAAGATGGAAGAGGAATATCAGAGAAGAATGAGGCGGCCTTTGTCTCGTCGAAGGTTGAGTGGGCGGCATAAAGGTTGGCAAGGTGCTTGCGAAAGTGAGCTACTATCTTCACCGGATTACTGGTGTAAGTGTTATGAGACACCCTGAGTCGGATGGGTTTGTAAGGTTGCTCTAACTTACGGAGGGAGAGGGCTAAGAATGTGCCTGGTTTATTGCTCTTCATATAGAGTCTATGTCTTGAACGTCTCAGTGTCTTGTCTGCCGACTCAGAAAGAAAGAGGTCAAGGTTGAGCTTCGCCTGGTCTAGATCTTGTCTACGGGAGGGTGTAGGATCCTCCTGGAAGGCTGCATGGGCCTTGCAGAACTGGTCATCAAGGAGTTTATGCTTCGCACGTCTGTTTTTCTTGAGGTAAGAAGCTTTGCTTATAAGCACACCCCTGAGAACGGGTTTGTGCGCTTCCCAAAGGGTCAGTGGACTGATGTCATCTGAGGAGTTATTGGAGATGTACTCCTTAAGAGCCAGCGATATATCTGCCCTGTGGGAGGGGTTGGAAAGGATCGAGTCATTAAGGCTCCATGTTCTATCGACTTGTGTTGGGATCAAGGATGTTAAAGAAGTGATGACAGCGTCATGATCTGACCAGGGGCAAGAAGCAACGACGGATGAAATAAGAGAGGGTGTGGAGCACGTATCAATCAGAATGTGGTCTATACAGGAAAGAACTTTATGAGGATGAGAGTAGTGAGTGAATTGTCTGCGGGTTGGATTAGCTTCCCTCCAGGTGTCGATGAGGGAGTGGGATGATAGTAGATGATCAAAAGACACTTTTTTAGGACTGACACTTGGGGTGATAGGGGACTTATCAAGAAAGGGGTAAATGGTTTGGTTGGAATCTCCGCCGAGTACAAGTGTGCCTTGCCTGTGTTGAGCTGTGACTTGGAACAGATGTGACATAAAGGAGGAAGGTCTCTTGTTGGGGGCATAGTAGGCTACAAGTGTGACTTCAGTTTCGAGGAGATGGCCAATCAGTATAATGTATCTGCCTTCGGGTTCTTTGATTTCTTTGGATAATGAGAATGGGGCCCTGCGGTGGAAGGCTATGAGTACCCCTCTCTGCTTCTTATTGGCTGAGGCAGTGTATACCTGAGGGTAGGAATGATGAAAGAATTTAGGGGTATAGCGTTGGGTAAAATGTGTCTCTTGCAGGAATACAACATGTGCATCAAGAGAGGCAAAGGAGCGAAAACCTTTATCCTTTTTTGGGGTACATTGAGCCCTTGAACATTAAGGGTCAAGAGGTTCAAGGGGGTAATCTCGGGGATGTATCAGAAATAGACGCTGAAAATATGGAGAGCATGTAGGAGCGCAAGGTCTCCCC
Source organism: Glandirana rugosa (assembly GCA_018402905.1). Lineage (NCBI taxonomy): Eukaryota > Metazoa > Chordata > Amphibia > Anura > Ranidae > Glandirana > Glandirana rugosa. The sequence continues at coordinate 73,021 of BLSH010162022.1, read as the reverse complement.
AGGAGAGGGAGAAGAGGTAGGAGAGAAGAGGATAGAGCGGGTAGAAGCAGGGGTGACAGTAAGTATGTGGTGAAGGAGCATATAGAGGTAGTAAGTTTAGTGGAGGGAGGGGAAATAGAACCTACACGGCCTGAGGGAATTAAAGATCCCTGAGGACTAGGGTAGTTAATTGGGAGGATCAGAACCAGAACCAACCAATTAACAGTGGGGGGTAGCATTGGGGACCGGGGGGTGCCTACGGCTATTTGGTCAAGGTTAGTGATGTAGGGGCAGCCATAACATTGACGTGCATATTGTCTAAGAATGTAGGGGGAGGTAAGCCACGGAGATTCTTGTGTGGTCATAAACGGGCGGGTTTACTGGGAGAAGACCCTGGAGTAGGTGGGTCTAGTTCTCTAGTGTGAGGCTGACAAATTTGGGGAGAAGGGTGTGTATGATAACCATTGGAACAAGTAACAAGCAGACTAACGACCGGATGAGCCCGGTGGGATTGTTGCATAATAAAATGCTAACATAGCAACCATAACTGTATATTAACTGTAAGCAACAGGTGAGTGGAAAAGTATCTTCTAAACAATTAAATGTCCGAGCGCTGATTTAAATAGTACAGTTTCAAAACTCAGATCAAAAAGGCGGTTGAAAGGTATGGGGCCTTTACAGGAGATAAGAGGGGAGGAATAGGATGAGTGATTGGCTGTAACCAGGGGGAGCACATGGTTTATGGTTGTAGAAGATCCAGTTCCTGGAGGGCTATCAAGGGGGGGTGTTTACGGTTAGAGGGGTCCGGGAATGTCTTAGTCCTGCTCAGGTGGGATAGTTCTCTGCCAGTCCTTATATTGCGAGCAGGACGGGGGGTAGAAGTGACTGGGAGCAAAGGAGAACAGCAGTTCAGGATGCGGACCGTCAATAGGTTAGATAAGGATGCCTCTGACAAGGGGTAGTGTACTAAAGGATGTTGACAAAGTACCTCAGTCCATGGAGTCCGTTTGCTCGGTCAGGGTGGGGGCGAATCTGCCCCTTTTGTGTGTATTGTGATCTTCACCTGTGGAGGTAGACGGGTGGGCCTTGTGTGGAGAACTGGAGGCAGAGCGGCGCCTGTTGCGTTGAGCCTTCTGGCTGGAGTCGGGAGGACAAAGATGTAAATCCTGGAGAAGAGAGCATAGATCAGCCTGGGATTTACATGTATGTTTACGACCATTATAGGTGAAAATGGGAAGCTCCAGGAGTAGGTGATGTGGTGCTCCTGCAGCACCTGCAGCTGAGGTTTCAGTGCTCTCCTCTTGGCTATAGTGGCCTGGGAGATATCAGCGAAGAGCTGGTATGTGTATCCCTGGAAGCGGAGGGAATCTTTCTCTCTGGCTGCTTGGAGGAGCTGTTCCTTTGTTTTATAATAGTGCAGCTTCGCGACTATGTCGCGCGGAGGTCCTTCCTCCTTCTTGGGAGCCAGGGTCCTGTGGACTCGGTCCATTTCCAGGCGCTCTATGGGGATTGAGGGCATTAGTTCCTGGAAGAGGGCTGTGATGGTGGATTGTAAGTCTAAGACTCTCTCAGGGATCCCCCTTATGCGAATGTTGGAGCGTCTGGCCCGATTCTCAAATTCTTCTAATTGTAGTTGCAGGGAGTAGTTCTCCTCTCTTAAAAGGGCAACCTCTTCAGACTGGTTATTAATGTTGGCCTCTATATCATCCACCCTCTGCTCTAGCTCCTCTGTGCGGTGGCCAAGCTCCCTGATCTCCCTTGTGAGGTGGTCAGTAATTTGCTCTGAGGTCTGTTTGAGGGCCTTATGTAGCATTCGTTCAAATTGTGCCATTAGGGCTGACTGGGAGTCCTGAGGCTGGGAGAGTGTGGGGGTGGACATAGTCTCACCTTCAGATTCGCCCTCGTCTCTATGCGGTACCTGTGGTCTCCATGGTGAACGTTGAGAGGAGCCGCTCGTTCGTCTGGAGACGTCCGCCGCCATCTTTGTGGAGGCCTGAGCCAGGGCCTCACGTATAGTTTTAGCCTTAACCATGTTGCGGGGACCTCCGAGGACCATCCCCTTGCATGCCTGGAGATCGCGGGATGCTAGGCTGTCGATGTGGCTGGGAATGGGTGCCCAAAATCGTCGGTGTTAGCCGCGGCATTCTCCCCGGGTGCGGAGCTCCGATCCTATGCGACCAGCATGGACGGCTTCGTGCATGCACCCCCCCAGCTTATTTTAATTTATAATTTAAAAACAAGCAGACCTTAAATCACTGTCTAATTGGGCGACTGTGTGGCAAATGAGGTTTAATGTTGATAAATGTAAAGTTATGCACTTGGGGGCTAAGAATATGCATGCATCCTACATACTAGGGGGAGTACAACTGGGGGAATCCATAGTGGAGAAGGATCTGGGGGTTTGGTAGATCATAAGCTTAATAATGGCATCCAATGCCAAGCTGCGGTTTCCAAAGCAAGCAAAATCCTTTTGTGTATTAGGAAAGGTATGGACTCCAGAGATAGAGACATCATTTTGCCCCTGTACAAATCATTAGTAAGACCTCATCTGGAATATGCAGTTCAGTTTTGGGCATTAGTTCTCAAAAAGGATATCGAGGAACTGGAGAAAGTGCAGAGAAGGGCAACCAAACTAATAAGAGGCATGGAGGCATGGGTGTCCGCAGGTAGGGGCAAGGGGGGCAAGTGCCCCCCCGGAATCAGGGATCGCAAGGTGTCTGCGCAGATTGTGAACAGGTGCTGAAACACTCCATGTACCAGCTCCCGGCACAGGAAGGAAGATTACACTGTGGACAGCAGCCGGCAGGGCTTTCCATCGTCCGGTGTTAAGACAGCACTGACCTGCAGAGCCTGCCGCGTCTGTGGAACGCTAGGGACTAAGGCCCCCCCGTGAACGGGGGGAACGGGGATGGACGCCTGTGGGTACGGAGGTACGGAGAATAATCAAACCAACGGGAAGAGACGTGAAAGAGGTCAAGGAGCTATAGGAAAAACTCTTGATTACGGGTTTTGACTTGACGTATAAGGTCTACTCCAGAATGATTACTAAACATGTCCCCGTTTTACTACAGAGATAGAGACCTCAGGTATGGAAAGGATTATGTGTTTTCCTAAAACGAACGAAACCTTTGGCGTCGAACCGTAACCTACGGT
>BLSH010162022.1:23971-39050 GCA_018402905.1 Glandirana rugosa | reverse complement strand
GTGGTGGAGTTGTCCATCACACCTGTATTGGGATGATTGCTATCAGTCACACCCACATTCAATCTCCCATCAGGTAAAGTCACTGTTTCAGCTGCAATACCGGTGGTCACCTGATGCTGCGCTGTAGAGTCAACAGGGCAAGTAGCTTTGGATTCAGCTACAGGAGGGTTAATGGGTTCTGCTGAGACTTGCAGTCCCTCTGCAGGAATGACATTTTTTAAAAGTAACTTCTGCTGAGCAGCATCATCAGCAGGCATAGCATTGCTGCACACAGGATTGGCAGCCTGATTGTCACTGGGCACACTGTCAGCATTACTCCCTGTGTTAAAAGGAACAAAAACAGTTTTTTCCACCACATGGGGCTTGACAGTCTTTACCTTATCAGACACATCATCTGTAATGTCCTCATTATTAAACACCAGCTAATCCCCCCGTATAGGAGACTCCATTGTCTGGATGGCCCTTAGCATGCCTCCTGAGTCCTGGGATGGCATAGGGCTTCTTACCTCTCCTTGAGGGGGCAGGGGATCAGAACTGGGGATCTCCTCCTCCACTTCCATCTTTGCCACACTTAGCCAATTGGATCTCTGCATCCATGGATCCACGGCAGCGGCTGTGCAAACCTTCATGTTGCCTTCGCAGGCACTTCAATTCCGCTCTCAGCTTGTAGAGCTTCTCTCTCTCCCTATTCAAAACTTTAATCCCGGCCACCACTCACTCCCGAATGGCCTCCGAGCCTTCATCCTCACCAGGGGCAGAGAGATCCCCAGCCATGGCTTGCATAGGGGCAGGCATGTCACCCGACAGTCCAGGGGATGGCTGTGAAGTTCCAGCAGGAGAGGCCTCCATGGCCTCCCCAGGAGGGGGCCACAAAGGCGGGGAGAGATCTCACAAAACTCCCCTCTCACACAGAGCACCTGGAGCAGCTCCACCAGCAGATAGCAGCAGGAGAAACTCCTCCCTCCTGACACACCTGTGATCAATGATGGGCCACTATTCCTCCCACTGACACCAATGATGGGGCACTATTCCTTCCAATGATGAGGCACTATTCCCCCCATTGACACCAATGATGGGGCACTATTCCTTCCAATGATGAGGCACTATTCCCCCCATTGACACCAATGATGGGACACTATTCCTCCCACTGACACCAATGATAGGGCACTGTTCCTCCCACTGACACCAATGATGGAGCACTATTCCTCCCACTGACACCAATGATGGGGCACTGTTCCTCCCACTGATACCGATGATGGGGCACTATTCCTCCCACTGACACCAATGATGGGACACTATTCCTCCCACTGACGCCAATGATGGGGCACTATTCCTCCCACTGATACCAACAATGGGCACAATTCCTCCCACTGACACTAATGATGGGGCACTATTCCTCTCACTGACATCAATGAAAGGGCAGTCCCCCCCCCATTTACACCAATGATGGGGCACTATATTACTCCCACTCATACCAACAATAGGGCACTCTTTATCACCCGAATACCAATGATGAGGCATTGTTTACTCCCACTGGGCAGTGGGCTCATAAACTCTGAAGGACAGTAAATTGGCCCTTAGTTTGGAAAGTTTGGAGAGGGCATTGGAGGATGGAGATATACTTACCTAATCCTCCGATCCTCCCCGCACAAGACTGGTCCCTGTGGCTCCTGCCCCCCTGCAGACTAAAGGTCTTGTGCGGTGGACTGTTCTTGGCATCATCAAGCCCATAGCCTTGCTCTGGACATGGTGACCTCAGGAACAGACCACTGCTGGATCATGGTGGAGCACTGTTTGCTGGTGGAACGAAAGATCGGATGAGTATAGGCTTTCAACTCTACCCTGGACAAAACGAGCAATTAACCCTTACAGTGCGGGCACAACCCTACTGCATGGGAAAATGTTTTTGTTGCCCAGAGCCGTACACTGTGTGCATTTGTGTAAAATACAGAGTTCCTCTGGGAAATATTCTATCCCATGTCACTACATGCCTTTCCTTGCTGAATGTTGCATTAGGAGGGACACCGCTGAGCCTATGCCCTCTCCACCAGTCCCTCATACCTCTGCCACCTCACTCCCGGTGACAGAATAGTTTCCACCATGCACCCAGCACAAACAAACATGTTATACTTACCTGTTCTGGGCAATGAATTTGCACCGAGCAGCCCTGATCCTCTTCTTTTTGGGTCCCCCACCTACAGGCCTGGCTCCTTCCCTCTTCTGAGTGCCCCCAATAGCAAGCCTTTTGCTATGGGGGCACGCAATCCTGAGCCACACTTCTGTGAATGGACATTGTCCAGTCACACATGGAGCGTGTCTTGGTATCGCCCTCCTTCTCGTCATACTGCTGTAAGAGCCGATTAGGAGAGAGACCTGGGAGAACTGCTGGACTCATGCACATTGCTGGATCCACATGGGGCTCTGGTGAGTATTTAGGGGGGTGGGGGGGGGGAGCTTGTTATACTCACTGTGGAAACTACAGCCTCGTACACACGCTGCAATTGCCGTATGACCGCACGTTCAACTTTTCCCAAAATCGTCTGTCTGTGATTTTGTGTAGCGGACTGACGGTAGTAAAATTATCGTTCGACAAAGGCGAACGCGGTGACGTGCTACGGGTGTATAAAGAGGAAGTTCAGTTTTTGTGCGTCACCCTTTGGGCCTCTTCTGCTAATTTGGTGTTAGCAGAATTATGAACGCAGGTTTACATGAACACTTCCTGGTCGTTCCTGTGTTCCGAACATGTGTGTTTGTACTTTCAACTTTTGTTTGTCCATCTTCTGTACACACGAGCCAAAAATCGGATGACGCCTTGTCGGCAGACAAAGGTTTACTTGTCTGCTCTTACAACTTTTGGTGGACCATAACTGAAAATCAGCTGTCGAATGGAGCGTACTAACGGTCGGATTATCGGACGATAATTGTACCATGTGTACGGGCCTTAAGGGTTTAATCCTCTGCATTGTATAAAAAGGCTGTTTGGCGCAAATTTTTTTGGTCGGAGGCACAAAGGTTACAAGGGGACATCATTAGTGCACAGGAAACCCACTTTGCAGCTCAGAAAGCTCCCAAATGCTCTCATGTACTGTATCCCCATGTATTCTTTGCAAATGCGGAGACCAAGCATAACGGGGTACTTATTGCAATCAAAAATACTGTTGCATTTTCCTTACAGGAAGTGGTCAGAGATTCGAATGGCCGATACCTTATTTTACTATGTACTCTTAATAATGCTCTGTATACTATAGTAAATGTATATGCTCCCAATAAGGGCCAGTTATCTTTTCTGGACAGACTAATCAAAAAGGTGAGATCAGTCCAGAAGGGATCATTGGTTTTGCTGGGCGACTTCAACTCTGTGCCTGACATTACTTCAGATTGTTCTCACCAAACTAAATCCCACAAACATTCTTTGAAGGATCTTCTAAATAGAGAGTCGCTCTATGATCCGTGGAGATGTCTCCATGCAAATGAGAGGGATTACACTTTCTTCTCCAACCCCCATCACACATACAGCAGAATAGACCTATTCCTAACGGACATCCATACCCTCTATTCAGTCCGAGAAGCGACGATAGAGAATCTGACCTGGTCAGACCATGCTCCTGTCACACTCACGCTCTTAGAAAATAATAACATACAACCTACCAGACTATGGCGGAAGAATATTACTATTCTGCAGCAAACAAGGCACAGAGAGGGGGTCGCCCAATTATTACGAGAATTTTTCCAGATTAACGAAATGGGAAACAATAAACAAGATATTACCTTGTGTACCCACAAAGCATACGTACGAGGCATTCTGTTACAATTAGCATCCAGGGAAAAAAAGAAAAAAACCCTGAAAATACAATCTCTCCTGAATGAAATCAAATCCCTAGAATCCCAGCATAAACAAATACAATCCCAGTCCACACTTACTAAACTAAACCAAATTAGAAATGAGCTTAAACAACTACTTCTAACGAACTATGAAAAAGCTCTCAAAAACTTAAAAGCCTCCTACTATCTTTTTGGAAATAAAGCCGGGAAACATCTAGCCAGGTTAGTAAAAATAAAACAAGCCAAGACAAAAATAACCCATATGCACGACACCGCTACAAATAAAAAAGTTCAACACCCACAAGAAATAGCTAACTTATTTAAAAATTACTACAGCTCCCTTTACAATTTAAGGAAGGATCCCAACACTCCCCAGCCCACACCAAAGGAAATCGAGGAATTCCTAGATTCAGTGAATCTACCCGCACTAACCCAGGACCAATTAGACTCTCTAAACTCTCCATTCACACATACAGAAATTCTATATGTAATCAACTCTTTCCTGATAAATAAGTCTCCAGGCCCAGATGGCCTGTCGGCAGAATATTACCGCGCTTTCAAAGACATAATTATACCCCCTCTAGTGAATCTCTATAATAAAGCAGCATCTTCGGGAACCCTTCCAAATGAAATGCTGAGGGCAATAATAGTAACGCTACCTAAACCAGGTAAACCACCGGATACCCCGCAGAACTTTAGACCAATTTCCTTGTTAAACACGGATGTCAAAATGTACGCCAAACTCATAGCCAATAGACTAGCCATAATAACTCCATCGCTAATAGCAAAAGACCAAGTAGGATTCGTACTAAACAGACAAGCCCCCGATGGTACTAGAAGAATCATAAATCTTCTCAAATTAACCGAGCAGAACAAAACCCCAGCGGCCTTCTTGGCCCTTGACGCCGAAAAGGCCTTTGACAGAGTGCATTGGGGATACATGAAGGCTGCCCTACTAAAATTTGGCCTATCCGGGAACATCAATTCGGCAATTTCGGCCTTATACACAAACCCCTCGGCGCAAGTGTATACTGCCTCTGTCTTATCAGAGGAATTTCCGATCACAAATGGGACGCGCCAAGGCTGTCCCTTGTCACCTCTAATATTCACCCTAATAATGGAACCCCTTGCAGCAGCGATCAGGAACTCACCTGAGGTACACGGCATAAAAGTGGCGGGCAACAATTACTCTATTGGCCTTTTCGCTGATGATGTAATTCTTACCCTGTCCAATCTAGAAAAGTCCATACCAGCGGTCAACAACATCATCAACAAATTCGGTAACATCTCCTATTATAAAATCCACATTTCAAAATGTCAAGCCCTTCCCCTCAACCTTACTAAAAAAGATATATTCAAACTCCGATACATCTTTCCCTGTGACTGGGAATCCAACACGATACAATACTTAGGAATCCAGATACCCAGAAATACGACCAAAATCTATGACTTCAACCACAAACAACTTCTCAAAACTATACCAAACGAACTAGCCCAATTGAGCAAACATGAAATTTCCTGGCTGGGTAGAGTAGCGACATTTAAAATGACCATCCTACCAAAGATCCTCTATATTTTTAGAACAGTGGCGATTCAGCCCCCAAAAGACTTCTTTAATATTTTAGAATCACTATTGAAAAAATTCATTTGGAAAAACGCAAAACCAAGAATTAGTTTCTCCACATTACTGAAATCCAGGCACAAGGGTGTCTATTAAAGACTACTATAAAGCAGCACTACTGGACCAGCTGAAAGCATGGATCCTTCCTGGTTATCAAAAACCCTGGGTCTTGAACAGGCTATGATACACAATAGAAGCCTCAAAACCCTTTTAATGGCAGCAAGCTTAGGTTACCCCATCCAAATTCCCAAATACCCCTCTCTGATGGCATCGATAGACGCCTGGAGATCCCTTCTCAACCTAAATAGAGAAAGCATTAAAATAGCAATTACAGCAGCCCCCCTGCAAATATTTGAGTTCCTTATACCCGACCTGACAACTGAACCTTGGTCTAAACAAGGATTTTCTTCATGGGCAGAAGTGACTGACAGTGCCAAGGCAAAAGACCCGTTCACCACAAACAGAATTACTCACTTTTTGAGTAAACTAGGCCCAGCTCGTATTTCCCTGGACAAAGAACTTTGGGAATGGTACAATAAGGAAGAAAAAAGTAAAGGAGGGATTTCCCTCATATATCACATGATTCAACTAGACCTCCGATTGAAAAAGTCAGCTGTTATCATTAAATGGGAAAGGGATCTAGGGAAAGCCTATACGAACCAACAATGGGAATATGCAACTACTCATAGCATGAAAGCGACCCACTGTGCCCTGCACTGGGAGAATACTCTGAAAGTTCTCCACAGATGGTACTTAACCCCATCTCGACTAGCTCAAATGTACCCAGATGCCTCGGCGGATTGCTGGCGCAACTGTGGTCAAAAAGGCAACCTCCTCCACATTTTATGGCACTGCAAATCTATCAAAAGTTATTGGCAAGGGATTTTCGGAGTGGTTTCCCAAATCACAGGGCGTAGTGTGGAAGCTACACCGGATTTGGCCCTTTTGGGCCTGACCCTGGAAAAATTCCCTCCAAAGTCAAGACAAATTATACTGCATATACTGATAGCAGCGAGACTGACATTGATGAGCATGTGGAAGAAAGACAAATCCCCCTCGGTAGAAGAAACCATATTAAAAGTCAAATTGCAATGCGCATACGAACGTATGTTTGCCCGAACACAGGGAACAGTAGATGCTTTCCAACTTCCAAATGGGAAGCATGGTTACTAATATACAAAATGGATGAGTGATTAGTACGGACTGAACTCCAAGAGAAACAGATGGTGTGGACAAGTTAAAGTCGTTTGCAATGTTTTCCTTTTAAAGTTTTATTTTCTTTTTCCTATCTCCTAATCTAGATGGCACCTAACATTTGTCCTAACTACATAGTCCAATGTCAACCAAAAGTGCCTGTTAGCTCACATTATAAAACGCATAACTGTTAACTTCCTTACACCAAAGACATACAGCTGAGGTGAAGGCCTACTGCAAAATTACAAGACCTCTTCAATAGGCCTGTCCACAGTGTGAACCCAGTGGGGTGGCAGGCACTCTCCAGTGGGAGTGGGGGGATAGCACTAATCAAAGGCCTCCTCATAGAAATGCCTATATTCAACTCACAGCATAAGACTCTGATTGTATATTAGTACTACATGTAGGTGCAATACCAATCAAATGGAAGTCCTTTGTAATGATGCTATACTTGTGAGCAATATGATGTCTTTACTGTAACTATCTATAATGTTAATAAAAATGGAAAGTTAAAAAAAAAAGGCTGTTTGATCCTGTCTGTCTGTCCTGTATCTGATCCTCCTCTCCTTCCACTGTCCCCTAATAATTTCCTGATAACACATGGAGTCACTCTGCAGATGCTCAGTTTGGAGTGTATTACTAGAGAGGTTTTTTTTTTCTTTTTTGAGAGGATGCATGTGATCAGCACAGGGCCAATCGGCACTGTCCAGACAGAGGATCAGGGGTTTTGCAGTCTCACAGGAAAGTCAGAAAATATATACACATACAAGCTTTAGCTAATGCTTGGCTGGACACTGATAGAAGTCACAAGGCTGCTATACAGGTATACTGCTGATGAGAAAAGGTATTTAGCAGTTTATATTTACTAAAACTATTGCATTTCCATGTTCTGTATACTGTGGAAGGCCAGATATAGGAAATGCAGGCTCCTAGGTTTAGTAACAATTTAATGCACCGAATGCATTAGGATGAAAAAAACCTTTTGTCTTGAGAACCACTTTTACTTCTTCAGCTCTCTCATAGCTTACAGCTGGATACATGGGGCCTCCACTAGGGAGAGAGGCAAAACACAGATCCCCTTGCTACCAGAGGACCTGTCACTTGAGCCTGGTGCCGCTCCTCGCTGTCTGGTTCCCATTCACTTTCCACCAGTTCAACGTTACCCATGGCAACTATATTCCTTCTCTGACTCTTCTGCTGGGTTAATCCTTTTGTAGTGGCCTTCCTCTTGTACCTTGTGTGTGATTTACAGGTATTGTTCTTCTGATATGCCATGTACCACCATGTATGCACCCCTTTGAATAACTTCAGACCAGGCTTACAATAGTTTAAGATGCTTTACTTTACTTTACTTACAAACTCCTAGTACAAGAATCACAGTCTCTTGAAAAACATTCACAAACTCTCACTAACTAACTAACTAACCTTGAGCTGCGCAGGCATACCTTTACAGGTAGTAGTCCATGTTTAGCACAGTCCTTGTGGTCGGTAATCAAGGATGGTTCCGAGCTACATCTTCATCTGGACTGTACCTTTTTCTCTTCCCATGTGGTCCCGCTCTCTCTCCATGAGCCCGGCCTTCCCCCTGATTTAAAGGCTCTACAGGGTGGAGGGCAGAACCCAAAAAAAAGCCAGGAAAACCAGCAGACCCAGAATTAACCCTTCCCTACCTGGATGGCCCATACTGTCTAATGAACAGTAGCCTACCAAATAGGCACCTGCCTACATGCTGGTGTAGGCATTAAAGTCGTTAGAGTATTATTTGAAGCTTGGTTCACAAAGGTAGTTTTATCATTCAACCCAGCGGCCTGAACCAAAAAAAAAAACTGAGGAGCTTGCTGTACTCACTATGTGATGTTGGTCCATCTCTCCGCTGAGCTATTGTGTTCTGACAGGGGAAGAACTGCCCCCCCCAACACACCGGTCAGCACTCGCAGGCATTGGCTGCGAGTGCTGATCGGAAGCCGGTTGGCTGCTGGTTTTCCAACATGCCCATACGACAGAAGCCGGACAGACTCCTGTAAACACTTTTCTGTTTTTGTTCTGTTACGTTTTTTCTGTTGAACCGGCTGATACTGGCCAATATTCAGCCCGTGTGTACCAGCCTTACTTAAACCCCATACACACTGTCCGAAAATTGGACGACAGATCGTCCGTTTTTTTTTTTTTGCATGCTAATCTCAGATCGAATCGGAAGAGTTTACTAAAGTCACGATAATTCTCGTACGACAGAATAAAAAATCGTAAGTGATGTCATGTGTTGTAGTGTATTTGTATTGTATTTTCGGACGACAATTGTACTGATTAAACGAAAATCGTATGATGTGCTATCATACGATCAAAATTTTCATGCATGTCCTATCGAATATTATCGGATGAACTGTCATGATCGGCTCTCGTAAGCTGTGTACTAACGATCCGATTATTGTACGATCGCATCGTAAGTGGTATTTTTCATCCGATTTTCAGATCGCGTGTACGGGCCATTAAGTGCATCGGACAGTGCATGACATTCTTAGATAGATTGTTAACTGGGGTTGCCTGTTTAACTTCAAGACCACCCACAGTATATATACAGTATATACAGCATTAATTTCATGTTAAATACTGTTGTTACGGCAGCAGCTAGCTGCCATAACTCCAGCATTTTTTAAACTGTGGGCAACTCTCTTTCTGATAAAAGTGCCCCCCCCACCCCCACCATCTCCGGGCTTACCGGACCTGTCAGTTAGCCCGGAGCCTATCCATATGAGGGCAAGATAGCACCCACATGGTTGTATGACTTTGGAGGACCTGAGCGATGTCTGACGTTACTTCCGCTTTCTGGCCTTACAAGGATTATTTTTTTCATCTCTTAAAGGCAAAATTACTTTTTTTTTTTGGTTTTAACTATAAATGTGATATCTGAGGTCTTTTTGACACCAGATCTCGCAATAAAGAGGCCCTGCCATGCTTATTTCTATTACAAGGGATGTCTACATTCCTTGTAGTAGGAATAAACTAAAAAGTTCCCCATCCCTCCGAGCTCGCGCGCAGAAACTAACGTATACATAAGTTGCACTCGCATATGTAAACGGTGTTCAAACCACACATGTGAGGTATCACTGCAAATGTTAGAGTGAGAGCAATAATTCTATCACTGGAACTCCTCTGTAACTCAAAACTGGTAACCTGTAAACATTTTTAAAGCGTCGCCTATGGATATGGTTAAGTACCGTAGTTTGTCACCATTCCACGAGCGTGCGCAATTTTAAATCATGATATGTTAGGTATCTATTTACTCTGCGTAAGATCATCTTTCACATTATGCAAAAAAATGGGCTAACTTTACTGTTTTTTTTTTAATTTAATTTTCTCAAAAAAAAAAATGTGTTTGGAAGACCGCTGCACGAATACAGTGTGACATAAAATATTGCAACAATCACCATTTTATTCTCTAAGGTCTCTGCTAAAAAAATATATAATGTTTGGGGGTCCTAAGCAATTTTCTAGCAAAAAATATGAATTTAAAAGAAAAAGGCCTGGTCTTAAAGTGGTTAAGAGTCCTTGCATGTGACACTGATGTGTGAACTCTGGATCTTCTTGGTAGAAAGTCTGGTGGTCTTTCTACCAAGAATATCCTGTATAGCATCTGCGTTTACTTGCATACATGCACATAAACGTTCTTCTAGCTCCCACAATGCCTATTAATACATGTAAATTTAAATGCCATTGGCTCCCACTGCTGTCAATCACAGCCAGTGCTGAAGGGGCGTGGTGGGGGGAGGTACCCAGCCAAGTTCTGTGTGTCCTTTGGAGTAAGCACACACAAGCTCCTTCCTATGGGGGCACTTAGAGAAGTGGATTGGGGCTGCTCTGTGAAAAAGAGCAGGTAAGTATAAGATATTTGTTATTAAAAAAAAAAAATCTTTAATAACACTTTAATTTAAAAATGTGGTCTTTATTTCCATTGTGAAATGCTCATTGTCTATTGCGTGGGTAGTTGCCTGTTGTATTCATGTACATCTGTGCAGAGAGTGTAGGTGCTGGTGCCACTGCCAGTTTATTGGGTGACAACTCTTGCAACGTAAATCTATAAATCTAAAACATGTTCAGGATACTATGACCAGTCTTGGTGTCCAGCCTTTCTGGAGCTTCTGTGCCATGGCAAACCAATTATTGCCCATTTTCCAAAAGAGAGTCAGTGACAGAGGCAGCACTATTTCCATATGGTAATACATGTCCATCTTGGAAGTGCACCAAGTCCCCCTTCCATATTTATAAATTACTTATGAGTAGGAATTTACAATGTCCTTTCATCCAGATATAATGGTGGTGGACTAATGGTGCGTGCACTTCTCTTCCAAGGTTTATGTGGTAGACTGAAGACGTGACGTATCACAAAACTCATTGGGCAGAGCTTGTTCGTGATGTCATTGCGCACGCCGGAGTTTGGGCAGCAGCGCAATATGTGATACCTTGATGCTGTGACAACCTTGTGAGTTTACATTGTACGGAATAAATCCCACAAACTTGTGCAGTGCTTGGCCAAGTTTTTTTAAGTGGTGCATGAATTGGGGTATTTATATCCTTTGGAGCCAAATGTGAGAGCCATCCGGGACGGGAGCAGATTGTGAAACCTGATGACTACGGAAGGTCTCTTTACTTATACTGTTTAACCCTCTTATGATCTGGAGGTTAACTACTCTTGGTAAGGAGTGAGCACTGGCAGTGGTGGAGTTGCACTTACAAGGTGTTTTTGTGGCACTTGGAGTGGCGGAGGTTTACATACTGATTTCAAGGATATTGAACGTTTACAGGTTGTATGAGCTTTTATGAACTGGTGCACATAATGTTCTCATTTATGACAGCTGGCATAATGACCTTTCATGCACATGAGCACTTTCATCACCTTAAATCATGTAATGTGTTTTTTGACATATGATTATGCATTTGATTTGTTTATTGATGAGCTTATGTAAGATTATATAGGCATTTATTAGGTTTATCTTCAAGTTTAGCAAGTATGCACTTTTTAAACGGTTGTTTAAAGAGATAGCACACCTTTTTGCTTGGAGACAATATGTGGTAGACTGCATATCTTGTACTTAGAGTAAATGAACCTTTCCTAGCTAATTCTTCCAGCCCAGACTTATAAAAGTACAGAGTAGCCCAACCCACAGTACACATCCAAAGGTGGGGTTTCCCTTAAAGGAGTCAATTTCTCTGTAAGCATATCCATATGCCAGTAAGCAGGCCCCTAATTGGTCATGCCAGCCCAGGGTGCCTCCCACTGTTCTATTACAACAGGAACGAGATGGGGTGCCATGCATCTGTAGCATGAATAAACTCCACCCTCTTGATTACTCACAAGCTGCTGGCCAGAGGTCCACTACCTCCAGAAATAAAGGAATGTTCACACAATCAGCCTGTTTAATGTTTTATTGTAACATGAACAGAGTGCCAAGGTTCTCCTCAGTATATCACCTCATCTTTTCAGCACACATCTGCAAAACTCTTATGATCGGGTTCAAGTTTAACATGGGGATGCCATCAAGAGCTTCCATCTTCCTATGCTGTAGGTTCCCTGAGGTGGGCTCTCCTTGGGCCTATTCCAGACCTAACCCAAACAGCGTACTTTAAACCTAGACTGCAACCTACATAATGGTTCTCTGCAGGCTATCACTTCCCATTCACCTCTCCTATGTAGCTCATAAAATAATAGACTAACCCAACCCACACCCAGAGGTTGGATTTCCCTTAAAGAGATACTAACCCCAGCTTACATGTTGACAAACCACCCACAAAGAGCAGCTTTTATTTTGTTCATCTTTTTAGTTTATTAAATATTGCAATGTAACCTTTCTGCATTCATGATTTTTTTTTTTTTAGCTCTTCTGCACAATGAAGCTGCCTTGGTGGTTTTCGCTCCATCACCACACAGAGCCCAGCTGGGAGAGAACTTTGTACTGCCGTGCTCTTTCAAAGTGGATGACCCTTCAATAAACCCCCAATTCCTTGCCATTTTGTGGCTTTTCAAGGGCAATGAGGTTCTGAGGTTTGACAAGAAGGGGACATCGTCCCAACCGAGAATGTTTGTCAATCAACAGGACATCACCAAAGGAATCGCTAATATGGAAATCAGAAACGCCACCCTCTCCAACATTGGAAAATATACATGTATGGTAATCTATAGTCCACAAAAGGAATTCAAGAAAATAGACCTCAGTGTTTATGGTAAGTATAATACTTAAACAAGTATTACTAAATATGAAAATGTATTGAATCCACAAGTATTTTGCTAAACAATAGATTGCCATCCAGCTGTCATCATATGCAAAAAATATATGCTGCTCGTTAATTTGTGTGTTAGTGACAAAGAGCCACGTGGACTCTCTTTCATATAGAGGAAAGATGTCCAATGTTACAGTACCATGTGGTGTTTACTACACAGAACACCATTGCATATAAGGGCTATTAAATGAGTGAAATAACCCAAAAGCATTGAAGAGAATCTGAACTGTGGAAGCTGGTCCCAATAAAGGCAAGCAGAGGGCAAACGACTAGTCACCAGTATTGCCTGTGGTCTCTTTGCAGGTGATCTTTTCTCCATTGCTTTGTGTCACAGTGTGGAGGTGGCCATCTTGGCAGAGTAGCAGGCATAGGCGTGCGCAGGGGATGTGCCAGGTGTGCCTGGGCACACCCTAATTAGCCAGTGCGGCGCAGATTCCCCTTGCTGACATTTCACCAAAGCCCCCCAACAGGGTTTCTAAAAAACTACTGACACTGTACATTGCCCTACTAAGGCCAAACTCTGCCCTACTGACAAGTCCTCTGTTCTTCTGACACCATCCATGCTTTATTACATTTGGGGTGCACGCCCTAATGCAATAGGCTGTGCAAACCTATGGTAGCAGGGCTTTTGCCCCCTGATGACTAATGACTTGATGACTGTGGGGTAATGATGATGAAGCAGCAGGAAAGGTGAAGGAAGCACAGATTCACAGAATGAATGAAGCAGAAGCAGAGAGATCTGGCACTGTAGCTCCTCAGGTACAGCTTCCTCTCCAGTAAGGGGAACAGTAAGCAGTACAGTAGTAACAGTACAGTATCCCAGACAAAATCTGATGAGACTAGCAGTGAAAAGAAGCAGTGCCTTACATGATCTCACACTGCAGATATAGAACTATGAAACTTAAAGTGATTGTTAAGCCACTTGTATAAAATTCTCCCATTCCCTCTGTATTAGCACAATAAGTTCCCCTGCAACTGTGTTATAACATATATATACTTATCGGTATAGAAAACACACAGGCTTCCTAGAATCAGTTGTCGTTTTTCTCTTTCCTCTGCTCAGCCAAGAATTCCTGAGGGGGGAGCTGAGCACTGCTGCTGAGGTCAGCTGGAGATAGAGAGCCGTGTGTAGGAAGCCGGTGTGTTATCTATACAGATAAGAATATTTGATATAACACAGACACAGGGGAACTTCTTGATCTAATACAGAGGGGATAGGAGCTTTTAACTCTACGTACTGACAGGGAGAGGTAGGGGGAGGAGCGGGAGCTGAAGACAGGCAGAGGAGAGTAGGAGAGCTGCTAGTGGCACAGACTGCACAGACCACGGGCTCTCAGGATCAGCTAATATGATAGGGGAGTCAGCACTCAGGGGGGAAGTCATGACCTGACATTATCAAACAGGTATTTTAGGGGGATACAGAGGGATAATTTAAAAAGCAAAAGCACCATGCTGCTAATTGCACATTAAAGAGACAGGAGCAGCATTTTTTTTTCTTTTGGGTTAACAAATGCTTTAAGGCAGAGGAGTGTCTAGTCTCGGTAAGTGCACTGCTATCTTTCAGGGGGACGTAAAGCTCTTTCTCTGATTAAAAGACCTCATTCGGCACTAAAATTCATAGAGTAGTGGTTAATGATTCATACTCTGAGTAGCCTAAGGTTATCAGTGATGTACCCCAAGGTTCAGTGTTGGGACCCTTACTTTTTAAAAATGATATAGGGGTTGAGAGTAAAAGTCCCTTTTCAGTGTTTGCAGATGACACCAAGCTATACAGTGGAATAATTACAGGATGTCTTCAATTTACAAGCCAACCTCAATTCATTGTTTAATTAGGCAACTGTGTGGCAGGTGAGGTTTTATGTAGATAAATGTAAAGTTATGCACTTGGGGGCTAAGAATATGCATGCATAGTACATACTAGGGGGAGTACACCTGGGGGAATCCATAGTGGAGAAGGATTTCAGGGTTTTGGTAGATCATAAGCTTAATAATAGCATGCAATGCCAAGCTGCGGTTTCCAAAGCGATCAATGTCCTTTCTTGTATTAAAGTGGAGTTCCATCCAAAAGTGGAACTTCTGCTTTAAGGGAAAGTGACTCCCTGACATGCCACAATTGGCTGTCATTTTTGTTTGGGGGGGGGGGGGCGCCGTGAAGCCGGAAGGAAGTTC
>BLSH010162021.1:1142-14365 GCA_018402905.1 Glandirana rugosa | reverse complement strand
AGAAGACCCCGCAAAAGAGCCGAAGAAAGAAGAGAGGGGAGAAGATGCCGGAGCGGATTTAATAAAATATTTTAAAAAGCTGTGTCGTGTTTTTTTTTTGTACACTTTTTCCCCCCAGGTAAATGGGTAGGGGTACGATGTACCCCATACTCATTTACATAGGGTGGGGGGCCCGGCATCTGGGGCCCCCTTGTTAAAGGGGGCTTCCAGATTCCGATAAGCCCCCGCCCGCAGACCCCGACAACCAACGGCCAGGGTTGTCGGGAAGAGGCTCTTGTCCCCATCAACATGGGGACAAGGTGCTTTGGGGTGGGGGGCGCAGTGCCCCCCCGCCCCAAAGCACCCATACTCCCCATGTTGAGGGCATGCGGCCTGGTACGGTCCAGGAGGGGGGGCGCTTGCTCGTTCCCACCCCCTTTCCTGGCCTGCCAGGCTGCATGCTCGGATAAGGGTCTGGTATGGATTTTGGGGGGGACTCTACGCCGTTTTTTTTCGGCGTGGGGGCTCCTCTTAAAATCCCTGCCAGATCGAAGAGCCTGGTATGCTCTGGGGGGGACCCCACGCAAATTTTTTGCGGGGGTTCCCCTTTAAGACACCTAGCACACAAGTCGTGCTGCAAGTCGGATCACCGCGATCCGACTTCTGGTGCGGCTTCTATTCACATCAATGGGCTCCCATAGGGAACCATTGATTTTGAATAGAACATCTGACGAGGCTTAATGCTGTGTATACAACGTTAAGCAACGTTATTGAGCGTTTTGCCGGCCCAGCGTCAAGAAACGCCATGACGCTGCAGCTTCAGAACGCACTGGTCCCGCGTTCTAGCTACAGCTCACTAACGCCGACGCCCTCTACTGCCCACAAACGCCGGCGTTTTTAGAGGGCCATTGAATAACATTGAGAGCTGCAAAAAAACGCCTACAAACGCCGGTGGCCAAAACGCCCGTGTGTATGAGGCCTAAAAGTTCAATTGTGTTCAATAATAGTCCTCTGGAATACAGAAAAGTCCAAATATGTGGAAAAGAGTGCCACTAATCCACCACCCCTCAAAGTTCATCAAATTTCAATAGTGAAACACAAAGCCATTGATTCTCCCTAGCCACCATATCAATGAAGACCGGAAATAGCAATAACGCCATTTTGATGGAGGTCTCGGTACCTAAAAACAATGAAGTTTAATCGCTCATTATTTACCAAAAATGATAGCAGCACCATTTTATTAAAATTCATGGCGTGTTGCAATATGAAAAAAAAAAGTAAAGAACAAAAAATATTTGGATAGCCAATTTTTAAAAAATAACCCCATATAACTATATAAGTCCAATAGTCAACAGTGAGCTGTTCAAAGGGGATATTAAATAATACAGGAACATTGAATGAATATTAAATAATGCATATTCCTGACCCAAAAGACAGGACATAATTATGCACAATTATGCGTAATGTGATACATAACCGCAGTTACACAAATAAAATATATATATATACTACCACCTAGAAATTAGCTATTGTTTATGAAAAAAATATGTCATAGTATATTAAAACCATAAGGAGCAGAGTACACATCTCGAAAAATCCAACAAGTTTCCAATCTAGATATTTCTCTCACTTTGTTACATTCTCTCCAGTGTGGATTGATGGTATCAATCCCTGCAAATCTAACTAAAGAAGGATCCCTATAGTGATATTTCCTAAAATGGGTTGATAAGCAATGTTCCTTAAATAGTTTCTAAACCCACAACAGTAAAATCAGTGTGTATATGCAGTAAAGCATGCTTGTTATACTCACTGTGGAACCTAAGGGGTTAATATACTGCATTGTGTATAAAGGCTGTATGATCCTGTATGCGCAGATCCTCTTCTTTAACTGACTCCATCCCATCTATTGATATTACAGAGAATTAGGAGTCAGGCTGCACATGCTCAGTTTGGTGTGTATTGCTAGAGAGGTTTTTTTTTTCTTGGGCAAGAGCATGTGATCATCATAGGGCCAATCAGCACTGTCCAGACAGTGGGTCAGGGGAGAATGAAAACTTCTACAAGCTTAAGCAGACACCAATAGAAGTCACAAAACTGCTATATACTGCTGTGCTGATGAGAAAAGGTATTTAGAAGTTTATATTTACTAAAATAATTGCTCAAGGTGATTGTAGTCGTATTAGCGCAATTGTGCCAGAGAAAATTGAGTGCTGTCCGTGATACTTTTTTTATTTGCCCTAACATAAAATTTTTCAGGACAAGCTTTCGGGGTATCTCCCCTTCTTCAAGGTCCAAGCAGTACTGAATAAAGTCAGTTTTAGCCAAATGTTAAAAAAAAAAAAAAAAACCTATGAGGGAAAGGAGAAAGAGGAAAAACAAACAAATACAAATCAATATTCAAAAATGCAGCGCTTAAAATGTCCAACAATAGTAATAAAAGAAAGGATGTTGCAAGAAGACTGAAGGAGATCCCAGCACCAAAGTCAGTGTGGAAACAGCACGCCACACCACAGTGAGCAGTCAAAACTCTTACCAGATGGCCCTAAGGCAACACTTGTAAAGAGTACACTCTTGGTAGTATTGGCATCCAATCATCCGGTTTGAGAATCAAGGAATCTCCCTCATGCACATTGGCATCAGATAGCTGTTACAACATCAATCAGAATTGTATCCCAAAGCGAATCTCCAATTATCCAGCCCAAAAGGGAACATCCACTGAAGACAGTACCTCAACAGCCAGGCATAAAGGATAATCGACAATAGTGAAGCCCGTTTTGGTACAACATATATTTTATTAAAATAAAATACTCACATTTAAGCGAGGATTACAACATAAGCCATACAGATATTATCGTTATATTGATGATATCTTTATGATATGGACAGAAGGTGAAGAAAAGTTTAAAAAGTTTGGTTCATTGATCAACACTTTTCACCCATCTATGAAACTAAAAATGGATTATTCAAACACACATGTCAACTTCCTAGACACTACAGTATACATCAGGGGTGACAAGCTTTACACTTCGATATACAGAAAACCAACTGACCGATGCAGCTATCTCCATAGTTCCAGTTTTCACCCCCAACACACTAAACGGGCCGTCATACACAGCCAGGGCATCAGATACCACCGAATATGTTCAGACCCAGAGGACAGAGATAAACATCTAAGAACACTGGCAGACTCCTTCCATAAGAAAGGGTGCAAAGACAAAACCATAAACAGCAGCATAAACATGGCCTTGAAGACCCGAAGAGAAAATCTCCTCCAATACAAAGAGAAAAAAACAAATAACCGTGTCCCTCTAGTCACTACATACAACCCAGCACTAGAAGGGATAAAAAAGATAATCAAAGATTTACAACTCATTATAACAGAAGATGATACCCTGAAAGAAATATTCCAACAACCCCCAATATTGGCTTTCAGGCAACCACCCAATCTTAGACAAAAACTAATCAGCAGGAAACTTTACTCTGATTATGAAGTCACAAATAATGGAAGCAAACCCACCAATAAAAAACGTTGCAAACTGTGCTACCAGATCAACCTATCCAAAAGTGTCACACACACAAATGGGACCTTCAATATCTTGGGATCATACAGCTGTACCTCTAGTAATGTGGTGTACCTCATGCAATGCAATAGGTGCAACAAAGGATCTTATGTTGGGGAAACAGGACAGAAATTGCAAACAAGGATGAAATAGACTACATATCTTGTATAAAATGTGATCAGAGAAGGGATGAGGTAATTTCTACCAGTGTGTGAAGAATTAAAATTGTGAGTCTTGGTAGGTCTACAACTCTCCGCAGTGCAACACATTTGTTACATGGAAAGAAACATTTTAGGTTTCAGAAGAGACCCTTAACCACTTCAGCCCCGGAAGGATTTCCCCCTTTAGGACCAGAGCCCTTTTTGCGATTCGGCGCTGCGTCGCTTTAACTTAAAATTGTGCGGTCGTGCGACGTTGTACCCAAATGAAATTTGTGTCCTTTTTTCCCACAAATAGAGCTTTCTTTTGGTGGTATTTGATCACCTCTGCGTCATTTCTGATCGCCGCTATAAACAAAAGAAGAGCGACAATTTTGCAAAAAAACCCAAATTTCTTACTTTTTGCTAAAATACAAATCCAAAAAAAAAAAAAAAAAAACATTTATATTGGCTTTTGAAAATTACAAAGGCAGTGATTTAAAAACTGGATGAAAGGTTTAGCCCTGGGAAACTCTTTTTGAAAGATAAAAAGTGCATTTTATATACAACTATATAGATCAAACCAAAATAGGGACAAATGAGGAGGAAAGAGGGACAGAGGGATATTGTTCCAAATAAGGGACAGTCCCTCAAAATCAGGGACAGTCAGGAGCTATGTAATAATAAAAAAAAATAATTGATCCCCCTCTTAACCGCTTGCCGACCGCTGATTGGCAATTGACGGCGACAGTGTGGCGCTCCTGCGCGAATCACCGTCATATGACGGCGGCTGCGAGATCGCGCCCAGTGAGCGCGCGCGCGCCGCCAGAGGCACGCCCGCGCACTCACTGTGTCCGGGGAGGGCCAGGGAGCGGGTGCGGCGGATTCGATCTCCACCGGCCACCCGCGATGCCCCCCCCGGAGTGAAAGAACTGAGGTCCGTGTAGGTAAACACGGACCTCCGTTCTGTGAGGGGGGAAGGGCTGTGATCACAGCCTTCCTCTACACGGAAGCTGTGATCGCTTCCCTTCCCCAGCTAGGGCAGTCCCCCCACAGTTAGAACACAACCAGGGAACACTGTTAACCCTTAGAGCGCCCCCTGCCGGTTAACCCCTTCACTGCCAATGGCATTTACACAGTAATCAGTGCATTTTTATAGCACTGATCGCTGTATAAATGCCAATGGTCCCAAAAAAGTGTCAAAATGGTCCGACATGTCCGCTGAAATATCGCAGTGCCGCTAAAAATCGCAGATCGCCGCCATTACTAGTAAAAAATAAAAAATAATAAAAACCCCAGAAATTAATTCTCATCATCCGTAAACGCGACCACTTTTGGGCAAACCAATCAATAAACGCCGACTGCGATTTTTTTTATCACAAATATGAGGAAGAATATAAATCGGCCAAAACTGATGAAAAAAAAGGAATATTAGTGGTAAAAAAAGCACTTGTGGGCTTAAAGTGGAAGTAAACCCTCACATATACCAAGTGAAGTGAACAGCCTCAGATGTAACACAGAGATGAAACAAATCTCTCTACATAAGTCTTACATGTATATATGCTGTCTTCACATTTATGTACTGTTTAGAAAGTGCACATTCTCTTAGAATTGTCACTTCCTCATTCCTCTCTAGGAGGGGTTATTGCTGGACACTGTGAGACAGCTGATTGGAGGAAAGGCACACACCCCCTCCTGAAACATGCAGAGCCATGCCTGTGTATCATTTAGCAGTGTGCTAATCTATTTATATCATCCTCCTCCGACACACACACTTCTATTTCCGGGTCCAGAGAGCTTGTCAAAAGTTGATGGCTGATAACAGAGGAACGGAGCAGGACAGAGCTACGAGACACAATGCTTTGAAGAGAGATAAGAAAATGCTACAGATAGATGTGCAAAGCTCGAATTTCATGAATCAGGTTTACATCCATTTTAGCTAATCATTTTTTTGTATGATTCTCCTTTACGAGGGCGTGACAGTGGGTGTGTCCTGTGCCTACATACTTTTGCCAATAGGTGTCCCTCATTCCCATCTCAAAAAGTTGAGAGGTATGTAATTATACAGGATTTATATAGCGCCAACAGTTTGCGCAGCGCTTTACAATATGAGGACAGACAGTACAATTACAATACAATTCAATACAGGAGGAATCAGAGGGCCCTGCTCATTAGAGCTTACAATCTAGGAATCACATTAGATGGGTCTCTTCTCAAACTTAAAAGGTTTCTAGCGATCTGGCCAGCACTACACTTTTACTGTAGTGAGAAGGGCCAACACCAGCCCCCCGGGGAGCCCAGGACCATGATAAATGACCAGGATAGCAGGATAGGTAAACACAGAGGAGATAGAGGAACATTTGTTCCCCAATCTCATCTGTGACTAATAAAGCCAGAATTTCCAATGATTTCTTCACTTTTTTTTTCAGAGCTGTGATTCCTACAGCCAGGAAAGCAGCTAATAAAGCATGATCTGTACTTGATTAGCTGCTTTGGAGGGCAGGGGAGACAGCAGGGGTCTAATGGACCCCTGATGTCTATAAAGAGTCCATGTCACCTGCCCAAAGCTATCATAAAAAATTAAAAAGTGTTAAAAAAAAATAAAATTGCGAAAAAATAATCCAAAATAATTAAAAAAAATCTAAAAGCACCCCTGTTCCCCCCATGCATACACACAAATTGCGATTTGGACGTAGGTCCCGCACAAGTATGTAAACAGTGATTGCATCACACGTGGGGTATCACTATGAACTTCAGAGTGAAAGCATAAATTCTAGGATTTATTCACCATTAATTCTTCTAAACTGATGACCTGTAAAGGCTTTTAAAGTTTCACCAAAACTTTTAGGCACCGTAGTACTATGGCCCTCCAGCTGTTGCGGAACTACACGTCCCATGAGACATTGTAAAACTCTGACATTCACAGACATTACTAGGCATGATGGGAATTGTAGTTCCTGAACAACTGGAGGGCCGTAGTTTCAAGACCCCTGGTTTAGATGACTTCTGGTGACGTAGCCTCTGAATCAGATGACTTCTAGAGGCTTGAATTACCTCTGGTTTAGATAACTTCTGAAGACTTAGATAACCTTATGATAATTTAAATGTATATTTTTCTATTATAATCCCTAAGTTGGAACTACAGCTACACTTCTACAGCAATAACTTCTCAATAGTGTCAGTTTTCCTTCCAATTTAAATAGTAAAGGTATGTTTAAAGTGCATCTAAATCCAAACCCAAAAATGTAATTTATTGCAGATTACTAGTCCTTGGTATGGTGTCTATATTTGTTTCCTTTTTAAAGCTTCTTTTGCTTATTTTCAACTCGTAATTCTGCAGATGACACTTCCTGTCCTTGGGTGGCTACATTCCACCCCCACTTTATCTATAGAGAGCCAATGGGTGTCAGCCTAGGCTGCTCTCTTGATATGGACTACAAACATGTCTGTATCTCTACATCTCCATTACACATGTAGTTCCCCCATTCTAGATAGGTGTGTTAGTGGTAGGTTTTTGCTAGGAGAGGCAAATTTTTTCAGGCCTGACTGTTGTGCAGGCCTGATTGTTTTGATTTGGGCAGGGGAGTGGCCCAGGAAGAGCTGGAGACTGCAGGAAGGAACACCCCTTGGTTACTACTCCCCTTTTCTTCAGAACATTCTGGAAAGGGGATGAACAGAGGAGGTGAGGCTTTCTGAAGTATGTTAAGGAGCCCTGACCAATCCCCAACCTGGATTGGCAGGGAGCAGGCCTCCTTAAATACTGTGGTCTGCCCAAATGGGGGAGGAAAGTGTTGGGTGGAAGAGCTGGAAATGTAGCTGGTGTTGTGGAGGCCCAGAGGGAGTCCCCAGTCTGGGGGGTGACCTTGGGCCTGGAGACTCGGGAAGTGGAAGGAACCCCTTTTACAACACACTGAGGAGTTTGGACCAAAGAGCAGGAGAGCAACAAAGAAGCTACAGGAAAAAAAGGCTCTGTAAAGGATCCACCGTGTTGGTGAGTGACACACCCCGGGAGCTGGAAGTGGACTGGAGCAGGCTGGGAGGCTACAATGGACAGTTTAAGGAGGTCAAAGGAGCCAGTCATGGTAGTGGTGTTGCTGGGCAGTGGAGCAGGTCAGAGCAGCGAGGAGGGCTGAGATGGTCTGGAAGAGGATGGGCTGGGAGCAGTAAGTTCAAAAAAAATCCTAGCTAGCACAAACATACTCAGTTACACTTTGAGGGCCCTTGGCCCTTGCCTGTAATGGGTGGTCTGGAGGTCCTGTCAGCAAAATGCAGGCCTCACCATGTGCTAGCTAGGCCAGAGGAAGATGTCGGAGACCTGATACATTTTTTTTCGGGTCTCACTGGAGAGAAGCAAGCGTTGTGCAGGAGAGAAGTGTGAGAAGTGTAACAGTCAGCAAGTGTCAGTGCTGGAGGAAGAAAAAGTGTATATTCAGAGGTGTATATAGATGGTCCCGTTTATTGATCCATTGGGCATCCCACAGTCACCCCTATCCCATCCAAGTTTATTCCCCTAATAAACAACAAAAAAAAAGAACAAAGTACCGGACTGTTCCGTGACTCAGGATGAAAGAAATGCTTGATTGAGGGCAGAGTGACCGGTGGACACAACAACCTAAGGGGGAACCTGGCTACACACGGGAGGCACGACAATTGGGTATATATTGAAGATAGCTAGGAAGAAAGGTAATCTCCAGTGCATCTCACCGAAAGTGCCAAGGACTCTGAATTTCTAACAAGATTAACAAATATTTTCTGTATTTCCTGCAAATGTTTTTATCTTAAAAAAGAAAACAAATGCAGCCACCACATCTAGGGATTGTACGCTGCAACATATTGCATTTTTGTTCCTTGATTTAGTTATCCTTTTATTTTCAGCTGTCAGGGAAAACAGAATACATTTCAAGGCTTTACTTTCTTGGTTCTATTAATTAAAGTGTATGTGCAGTGTGCTATATACATTGTGTACAATTACCTTTACTCCTTCATTCATTTGTGTAGATTTTCCTCGGGGTCCAAATTTGGAGATGTCAGTCCCACCCTTGAGGATCGGTGAAGAAGCCACCATACAGTGCACAGTAACAAAATACTTCCCGGATGCTGTGAATGTGATGTGGTTCAGAAAAGACAAGCAATCCAGAGAAATGTATCCCGTGTCTTCAGATGAAGTGTACAGAATTACAAATATTCCACTAGAGAGACAGAATGATGCGCTGTATGGAGGTATATCACGTGTGACCTTCTCCCCGTCTCTGCAGAGAGATCAGGGTGTGGAATATATCTGTAGGGTGGAACATCCCAGCCTGACACAGCCAATAGAGAAGAGTACAGGAGTTCTGCAAATCACTGGTGAGTACCATGTAGACTACAATAAGAGGAGAGAGAAAGGATGTTATTTCATTAACCACTTGCTGAATGCCAAATGTATAAAAATATCCTGGTAGCAAGTGGTCAGAACAAGCTCTTGCTGCAGCTGCAGCCATGAGCTTGATATCATTTTTTTACAGGCAGTGATCGGCTGTTTAGTAAAAGTGATCTGGCTGACTCTAGAGCCACCCAATCACTTTTACTGTAGTGAGAAGAGCTGACACCAGCCACCTGGGAGCCTGGGACCACTGTAAATGGCCCAAGATAGCTAGATACAGAATAGATAGAGAAATGTCCATTCCCTGATCACCACTGTGGCTAATGAAGTTGGAAGCAATGATAATTTAGTCACTTTTGGCTTCAGAACTGTCATTCCCTGCCTGCTACTAATGGTGGGTGGGGGGCTACTGAAACGCAATCTGTACTTGGTTAGCTACTTTTTCTACGCATCAGCTATCCTTAAGCCCCATTTACACTTTGCGATTTTCAATTGTGGGCACAATCACTGTGATTCTGCCCGCAATTCCAAATTGCATTGCAATTGTGGCAAAATGCATCATGCAAAGTTCAGAAAATACAAGCAATCCAGAGAAATGTATCCCGTGTCTTCAGATGAGATGTACAGAATTACTAATATTCCACTAGAGAGACAGAATGACAAGCCCTATGGATGTAGATCATGTGTGACCTTCTTCCCCTCTCTGGAGAGAGATCAGGGGGTGGAATATATCTGCAGGGTGGAACATCCCAGCCTGGAGCAGCCAATAGAGACGAGTACAGGAGCTCTGCAAGTTACCGGTGAGTTCCATATACACCACAATACAAAAAGAAAGAAAGGAAGTTATTTCACTAACCACTTGCTGACCGCCAAACATTCAAAAATAAAGTGCAATGCTAAAACATAATACCCCCCCAAGAGTGATCAAAAAAAATATTATTCAAAACTACAACATATGAAACTATAAAAGTTCAATTGTGTTCAATAATAGTCCTCTGGAATACAGAAGAGTCCAAATATGTGGAAAAGATTGCCACTAATCCACCACCCAAAGTTCATCAAATTTCAATAGTGAAACACAAAATCTGTAAGTAATCTTGTATATTCACCATGTGAAGATCAACAGATGTTATATCTCTGCCACCATGTATGCACTCACCAGAAGTTCATTGTATACGTGCATATAATAATCATCATGTTAATGAATAATCCACCAGCTATCCAGTTTGTGACTCCACCATATCATCTGAAGTACTACAATAAACAAGCTCACCACACAGAGCCACAGAAAGCCATATATAGTGTAGTATTTATTGAACGTATTTGAAAAGTAACATAAAAAGCTGCAGCATATGTAAGACATCCAGTAAAAACAAGCAATCTCAGCCAGACTTACTAAGATGGCCGCCAAACCGGAAATGGTGGCATGATGTCAGCACTTAGGCTCCTCCCAGCAGGTTTCGTGCATGCGCACATCTTCAGGGGTTACGCCTCCTACTGACGTCAGTGACTAGTACCTCTTAAATAGCTAGCCAATTGGTGGAAGCTGAAAAACAGAAATTATGGTGCCACCATATTGTTAGAGAACAGAAGTTGTAAAAACGCAATTTTTTGAAGATCATGGCATCTAAGTACATAGTCGTCATTGCTAAACAGCATAACAAAGCCATTGATTCTCCCTAGCCACCATATCAATGAAGACCCGAAATAGCAATAACGCCATTTTGATGGAGGTCTCGGTACCTAAAAACAATGAAGTTTAATCGCTCATTATTTACCAAAAATTATAGCAGCACCATTTTATTAAAATTCATGGCGTGTTGCAATATGAAAAAAAAAAGTAAAGAACAAAAAAATATTTGGATAGCCAATTTAAAAAAATAACCCCATATAACTATATAAGTCCAATAGTCAACAGTGAGCTGTTCAAAGGGGATATTAAATAATACAGGAACATTGAATGAATATTAAATAATGCATATTCCTGACCCAAAAGACAGGACATAATTATGCACAATTATGCGTAATGTGATACATAACCACAGTTACACAAATAAAAAATATAAAAGCATAATTGCATAAAAATCATATATATACTACCACCTAGAAATTAGCTATTGTTTATGAAAAAAATATGTCATAGTATATTAAAACCATAAGGAGCAGAGTACACATCTCGAAAAATCCAACAAGTTTCCAATCTAGATATTTCACTCACTTTGTTACATTCTCTCCAGTGTGGATTGATGGTATCAATCCATGCAAATGTAACTAAAGAAGGATCCCTATAGTGATAATTCCTAAAATGGGTTGATAAGGAATGTTCCTTAAATAGTTTCTAAACCCACAACAGTAAAATCAGTGTGTATATGCAGTAAAGCATGCTTGTTATACTCACTGTGGAACCTAAGGGGTTAATCCACTGCATTGTGTATAAAGGCTGTATGATCCTGTATGCGCAGATCCTCTTCTTTAACTGACTCCAACCCATCTATTTATATTACAGAGAATTAGGAGTCAGGCTGCACATGCTCAGTTTGGTGTGTATTGCTAGAGAGGTTTTTTTTTCTTGGGCGAGAGCATGTGATCATCATAGGGCCAATCAGCACTGTCCAGGCAGTGGGTCAGGGGAGAATGAAAACTTCTTCTACAAGCTTAAGCAGACACCAATAGAAGTCACAAAACTGCTATATACTGCTGTGCTGATGAGAAAAGGTATTTAGAAGTTTATATTTACTAAAATACTTGCTTGAGGTGATTGTAGCCGTATTAGCGCAATTGTGCCAGAGAAAATTGAGTACTGTCTGTGATACTTTTTTTATTTGCACTAACATAAAATTTTTCAGGACAAGCTATCGGGGTATCTCCCCTTCTTCAAGGTCCAAGCAGTACTGAATAAAGACAGATTTAGCCAAATGTTAAAAAAAAAAAAAACCTCTGAGGGAAAGGAGAAAGAGGAAAAACAAACAAATACAAATCAATATTCAAAAATGCAGCGCTTAAAATGTCCAACAATAGTAATAAAAGAAAGGATGTTGCAAGAAGACTGAAGGAGATCCCAGCACCAAAGTCAGTGTGGAAACATGAGCACGCCACACCACAGTGAGCAGTCAAAATTCTTACCAGATGGCCCCTAGGGCAACACTTGTAAAGAGTACACTCTTGGTAGTATTGGCATCCAATCATCCGGTTTGAGAATCAAGGAATCTCCCTCATGCACATTGGCATCAGATAGCTGTTACAACATCAATCAGAATTGTATCCCAAAGCGAACCTCCAATTATCCAGCCCAAAAGGGAACATCCACTGAAGACAGTACCTCAACAGCCAGGCATAAAGGATAATTCGACAATAGTGAAGCCCGTTTTGGTACAACATATATTTTATTAAAATAAAATACTCACATTTAAGCGAGGATTACAACATAAGCCATACACATATTATCGTTATATTGATGATATCTTTATGATATGGACAGAAGGTGAAGAAAATTTTAAAAAGTTTGGCTCATTGATCAACACTTTTCACCCATCTATGAAACTAAAAATGGATTATTCAAACACACATGTCAACTTCCTAGACACTACAGTATACATCAGGGATGACAAGCTTCACACTTCAATATACAGAAAACCGACTGACTGATGCAGCTATCTCCATAGTTCCAGTTTTCACCCCCAACACACTAAACGGGCCGTCATACACAGCCAGGCCATCAGATACCACTGAATATGGTCAGACCCAGAGGACAGAGATAAACATCTAAGAACACTGGCAGACTCCTTCCATAAGAAAGGGTGCAAAGACAAAACCATAAACAGCAGCATAAACATGGCCTTGAAGACCACAAGAATCTACAAATAGAGACAGGAGACCCAGACTGGTATAAGTCACCATAGACTACCGGACCGACACATACTGCCGGGCAAATCACACAACCCCCACTTTTGACCTTGATACCTCTATCGACGTAGTCAGTCAGCCAAAAGACATATAACTTCACACTTCGAACAGTAGGGACTACATATGACATCACAGATCCTTCAACTGTACACACAAACTTATTAGGTAAAAATCAAAGTATCTACCCACTTTTCACAACTAGTTACTCGGTTTGAAAAATTTTAAAAGAAGTGGAAGACAGGTATAGTATTTCTATAGTAGTTATATTGCTATTATACACAT
>BLSH010162019.1:134352-158808 GCA_018402905.1 Glandirana rugosa | reverse complement strand
GGGGGGGCAGGTCTAAAGTTCTGTAAGGGGCCACAACATTTCTGATGGCTGCCCTGCTGCCAAGCGTCTGTATTCTGTTATGTTACATCCTTCTCAGTTATCTCTACAGAACCACTCCCCTCGTTGTTGCAAAGAAGAGAAAAGGGGTGGAATCCTGTAGTCCAATGTTTCTGTTATCCTGATACAATAGAGAGAGTGAGGGTTGTCATCCTAAGACAGGAAGTGTGTTAGTGGCAGGATCACCATCAGTTAGAAAACAAATGCAGCCGTCACATCCACTGACTGGCAAGTTGGAATATTTGACATTATTGTTTTTGGAGGAGATGAGAGAGGACTGATCTCATTCCCCCCGCTGTGATCACACCATTCCCTGCAGGCCGCTCTCTGGGTAGCCGAGTGACAGCGGAAAACATTGGCTGGGTGCAACGCAGTCACACCACCATATAAGGAGGGCAGACGGCTCCACTGCCTGCCAACGGGCAGCGCGATATTTTAATGGGCACTGCTGCGTTTTTATATTAAATTGCATTCCGCTTTCCTTCGCTCCTTTTTTCCATGTTATAACATAATAATGAGTCATCTGTGTGCGGCCGGTGCCAGGATGTGAGTCACCCCCCAGCGAATCGCTGACAGTATGCGCTACAACAGGTAATATGATAATGAGGGGGCCGGGGGCCGGCGGGCAGGTGAAGGTGTACCGGAGTGGAAGGAAGATTCCTGTCTTCACCAGTTTACAAGTTATGTCTGGAGAAAAACATCGGGGGAGATTCTGTCTTATATTTTTTATTCAGTTTTTCCAATGTTTCTGCACAATATAGAATTATAGCGGAAATCCTGTATAATAATAATAAGTCGACCACCCCATAGCAGATTTACTAATACAGGGCGGCTGTTCTGTGCAGAATCACATATAAGGGGCACGTGGCACAATGCCAGGGTGCCCCTCCTGCTGTCATTAGTTACAGCAGAAGCTGATCAGCAGGTGCTGGTGAATAAATGTCCGCTGGCACCTGCCAATCATCGGGGAGAGAGGCTGGGCGGAGCTCCACCTATGTACCCAATGCAGAGCTCCGTGGAGGTGATGGATTTTCTTTCCCTGCAAAGCACTTCCCTTAATAAAATCAGCACACACAGTACACAAACACTGGCTAGGCACACATTTTTACCCTTTAATCACCCCTGATTTTTAACCCCTTCCCAGCCAGTGTCATTAGTACAGTGACAGTGCTCATTTTTTTAGCACTAATCACTGTATTAGTGTCACTCGTCCCCACAAAGTGTCACTAGTCTGCCGCAGTGTCATTCGCCGCAATATCGCAGTCCTGCTATAAGTTGCTGATCGCCGCCATTAATAGTATAAAAATAAATAAATAAAAATTCCAGTATATATCCCACAGTTTGTAGACGCTGTAGCAGAATACATATTGGCCTAAATTGATGAAGAAATTTGATTTTTTACATTTTTTTAAAATTGGATATGTTTTATAGCAGAAAGTAAAAAATATTGTTTTTTTTTTTCAAAATTGTGTCTTTTTTGTTTATAGTGCAAAAAAAATAATAACAGAAGCAAAGAAAAACTTTATTTTATTTATTTATTTTTTTATGTTGGTCTTTTTTTAAAAAAAACCCAGTGGTGATATAATGGCACCAAAAGAAGGCTCTATTTGTGGGGGAAAATGTCAAAAATGTCATGTGGGTACAGCGTCACATGCCCGTGCAATTGTTGGTTAAAGTGGCACAGAGCTGAATAGCAAAAAATGGCCTGGTCATGAGGGGGGGGGGGTAAATCTTCCAGAGGTCACATGGTTAACTGCTTCCCAACCACCTGCCGCAGTTATACTATGGTAAGGTGGCTGGATAGAGCAAATCGCTGTAGGTGTATGTTGATCTTGCATGTGATATAGTGGGCGCGCGCCGCGGGAGCATGCCTGCGGGTCCGGCAGACTCTGTGTCTGCAAGCGACCCGCAGCCGCGGTATACAGAGGCAGACCGGGGATCTGCCTATGTAAACAAGGAGGATCCCCGTTCTCACAGGGGACGTCTCAGAGATCTGCCAGTCATCGGAAACGGAGACCTGTGGTGTCCCTGCCAGCCCATCCCCCTACAGTTAGAACACATCCCAGGGAACACAGTTGATCCTTTGAGCGCCCCCTAGTGTTAACCCCTTCCCTGTCAGTGTCATTTATACATTGATCCCTGCATTTTTATAGCACTGATCAATGTAATAATGTCACTTGTCACCATTTGGTTGATCAAAATCAAGAACACGGGGACCTCAAACTAACTGGAGGGAAGTTCAAAACTAATCTTAGAAAGTATTATTTTACTGAAAGGGTGGTTGATGATTGGAATAAACTACCAACAGAGGTTGTGAGACAGTCAACAGTAAATGGCTTCAAACATGCTTGGGATAAACATAAATCCATAGTCAGACAACAAGGTTAATGTAAAAAAAAAAATATATAAAAAAAATAAAATAAAAATAAATAAATAAAAAGAGGCAGACTCGATGGACTACTCAGTCTTTTTCTGCCATCACTTTTTTATGTTTCTATGTCATTTGGGGTCAGATGTGTCCGCCGCAATGTCGCAGCCCTGCTAAAAATCGCAGATTGCCGCCATTACCAGTAAAAAAATTAAAAAAAATAAAAGTCCCTTAATCTATCCCATAGTTTGTAGACGTGATAACTTTTGCGCAAACCAATCAATATACACCTATTGCGATTTTTTTTTTTACCAAAAATAAGTAGAAGAATATATATCGGCCTAAACTGATGAATACATTTATTTTTAATTTTTTTTTTTGGATATTTATTATAGCAAAAAGTAAAAAAAATAAATATTTTTTTAAATTGTCGGTCTTTTTTTGTTTATAGCGCAAAAAATAAACACCGCAGAGGGGATCAAATACCACCAAAAGAAAACTCTATTTGTGAGAAAAAAGGACAAATTTGTTTGGGTACAACGTCGCACGACCGCGCAATTGTCAGTTAAAGCGACGCAGTGCCGTACACACAGGAAGTGGGTAAATCCTTCCGGGGCTGAAGTGGTTAATATATACATTCCATATTATAATAATAATAATAATAATAACACCAATCTGCCAGTTGTATACCTCCCAACATTTTGCGATAGGAACGAGGGGCACCTATTACCAAAAGTATGTAGGCATAGGACACACCCCCTGCCACGCCCCCTTTAAAGGAGAATTCTACAAAAAAAAAAGACTAGTTAAACCCTCAAGTGCTTTTTTTTAACCACTACTATTCTTTTATACTGGATTTTGAAATTTACCAATGCAGAAATTTTGAATTTGGATGAAAGGTTTAGCACTGGGGAACTCTGTTTGGAAAATAAATAATACATTTTATATACAATTCTATAGATCAGACCTGAATGAGAGACAAATGACGAGCAAAGAGGGACAGAGGGACTTTGTTCTGAATCAGGGACAGTCCCTCGAAATCCGGGACAGCTGGGAGCTATGCAGTTGTATGCACCTCAAAAATGTTTATAAGTCATCTGTTCTAGTTGCTGCAATATTCCTAATTCTGTTCAGGTGTTGTTATGATTCCCAAACCTCTACCGCTCTGTACAGCTGGGAGGGGGACGCCATCATTTACTACTGCGGATTTGCTGCTTGAGGTTGTTGGTGACGTCATCTCTAACCCTCAGCTGCTAAATGGTCAGAGCAACTGTCAGTCAATCAGAAGTGGGCAGTGACTGCAGACCTTTGAGTATTGATTCCTATAAACCACACCCACAGCGTACCTGTACATATGTGCACACGCCCCCCGCTGACCTGTACTGTGATTGGACACAGTATGAGTTTGGCAGCATATTTCAGCCAATGGCTGATCAGCAGTGTTCAATCACAGACAGAGTTCACTGTGAACAGGGCCGGCTCTACCACTAGGCGGAGTAGGCGGCCGCCTAGGGCGCACTGCCACCCAGGGCGCCCAGCCCCTGTCCATATAGTACCCCAGCCTGTCGATAAACTACCCCAGCCTGTCCATATACTACCATAGCCTGTCTATATATTACCCCAGCCTGTCCATATACTACCCCAGCCTGTCCATATACTACCGTAGCCTGTCCATATACTACCCTAGCCTGTCCATATACTACCCCAGCCTGTCCATATACTACCCCAGCCTGTCCATATACTACCGTAGCCTGTCCATATACTACCCCAGCCTGTCCATATACTACCCCAGCCTGTCTATATACTACCCCAGCCTGTCCATATACTACCATAGCCTGTCTATATACTACCCCAGCCTGTCGATATACTACTGTAGCCTGTCCAAATACTACTCTAGCCTGTCCATATACTACCCCAGCCTGTCTATATACTACCCTAGCCTGTCCACATACTACCCCAGCCTGTCCATATACTACTGTAGCCTGTCCAAATACTACTCTAGCCTGTCCATATACTACCCCAGCCTGTCTATATACTACCCTAGCCTGTCCATATACTGCCCTAGCCTGTCCATATACTACCCCAGCCTGTCCATATACTACCCTAGCCTGTCCATATACTACCCCAGCCTGTCGATATACTACCCCAGCCTGTCCATATACTACCATAGCCTGTCCATATACTACCGTAGCCTGTCCATATACTACCGTAGTCTGTCCATATACTACCCCAGCCTGTCCATATACTACCGTAGTCTGTCCATATACTACCCCAACCTGTCCATATACTACCCCAGCCTGTCCATATACTACCCCAGCCTGTCCATATACTACCGTAGCCTGTCCATATACTACCGTAGTCTGTCCATATACTACCCCAGCCTGTCCATATACTACCGTAGTCTGTCCATATACTACCCCAGCCTGTCCATATACTACCCCAGCCTGTCTATATACTACCCCAGCCTGTCCATATACTACCCCAGCCTGTCCATATACTACCCCAGCCTGTCCATATACTACCGTAGCCTGTCCATATACTACCGTAGTCTGTCCATATACTACCCCAGCCTGTCCATATACTACCGTAGTCTGTCCATATACTACCCCAACCTGTCCATATACTACCCCAGCCTGTCCATATACTACCCCAGCCTGTCCATATACTACCCCAGCCTGTCCATATACTACCGTAGCCTGTCCATATACTACCCCAGCCTGTCCATATACTATACCAGCCTGTCTATATACTACCCCAGCCTGTCCATATTCTACAGTAGCCTGTCTATATACTACCCCAGCCTGTCAATATACTACCCCAGCCTGTCCATATACTACCGTAGCCTGTCCAAATACTACTCTAGCCTGTCCATATACTACCGTAGCCTGTCTATATACTACCCCAGCCTGTCCATATACTACCGTAGCCTGTCCATATACTACCCCAGCCTGTCCATGTACTACCCCAGCCTGTCTATATACTACCCTAGCCTGTCCATATACTACCCCAGCCTGTCTATATACTACCCCAGCCTGTCCATATACTACCGTAGCCTGTCTATATACTACCCCAGCCTGTCGATATACTACCCCAGCCTGTCGATATACTACCCCAGCCTGTCCATATACTACTGTAGCCTGTCTATATACTACCCTAGCCTGTCCATATACTACCCTAGCCTGTCCATATACTACCCCAGCCTGTCCATATACTACCCTAGCCTGTCCATATACTACCTCAGCCTGTCCATATACTACCCTAGCCTGTCCATATACTACCTCAGCCTGTCCATATACTACCCCAGCCTGTCCATATACTACCCTAGCCTGTCCATATACTACCATAGCCTGTCCATATACCTGCGGACCACGGCTGGCATGAGGAAGCAAGTCGGTGCCACCTTTATTTGTCTTTAGGCTGGGTCCAGAGCATGGGCGTCCGCAGAAATTTTATCGGGGGGGGGGCATCATTTTAAGGTCACCCATGCTATGCCGCTTTTTGACATTATCACATTATCACGGTCAGAGACTGCAGACATAGTACAGGAGATGGTCAGAGACTGCGGACATAATACAGGAGATGGTCAGAGACTGCGGACATAGTACAGGAGATGGTCAGAGACTGCAGACATAGTACAGGAGATGGTCAGAGACTGCGGACATAGTACAGGAGATGGTCAGAGACTGCGGACATAGTACAGGAGATGATCAGACACTGCAGACATGCTACAGGAGATGGTAAGAGACTGCAGACATACTACAGGAGATCGTCAGAGACTGCAGACATAGTACAGGAGATGGTCAGAGACTGCAGATATACTACAGGAGATGGTCAGAGACTGCAGACATAGTACAGGAGATGGTCTGAGACTGTGGACATGGCACACGAGACGATCAGAGACTTAATACATAGCCCAAGAGGATAAGGACCTAGTGGGCAACCCCCGATCCGATCCCTGATTCCGGGGGGGGGGGGCATTTGCCCCCCCTTGCCCCTATCTGCGATCGCCCATGGTCCAGAGGCACAAGTGTGGATCTGTGGACCACGACTAAAGAAATAGGTAGAGAGGCGCTGCAAAAATCTCCACCTCCATCGTATACATGGACAGGGCAAAGGGGGTGGAGTCAGGGGCAGAGCCAAAGTGGGCGGCAGCAAAATGAGGTTTTGTCTAGGGTGTCAAAAATCCTTGCGCCAGCCCTGACTGTGAACTCTGTGTGCAGTGAATAACAATCTGGCTGTTTCTTCTCCCTGAAAAGCAGGGAGAAGAAACAGATCAGTAAGTAAAAGCAGCAAACTTTACACATTGTCAGGCATACAGTTAACCCCTTTGATCGCCCCTGATGTTAACCCCTTCCCAGCCATTGTCATTAGTACAGTGATAGTATCAGCACTGATTACAGCATTAGGGCCAGTTTACACCACTTGCAGTCCAGTGCATTTTTTTCCTGCATCAAAAACGCATGGAAAGTAGGTTACATGGTTTCCAATGGCATAGTTCACACCAGGGCTTGCAGTTCCAGAAAAAAATAGTATAACATTTTTCCTGCACTGGACTGTACTGGAATGCAGTAAAACGCATCAAGAAAGCAACTGCACCAGACCCCAGCATGGTGAAAAAAAACAGGAAAAAAGAAAAAAAAAAAGCATCTGGAATGCATCCGGAAACGCATCAAAAACGCACCACAACGCGCCAAAAACGCGCATGCAGGAAAGCACCCGGAATGGATCTGGAGTGCATTTGTGTGAATCAGCCCTTAGAGTCACTGGCAATGTCAGTCAGTCCCCCCCCCCTCAGCATCAGTTAGTGTCAGATTTCCCACCACACTATCACAGTCCCAGTATAAGTTGCTGATCATCGCCATTACAGTATAGTGCCTATAGCTGCATAAATTCCAGCATATATCCCATAGATTGTAGACACTATAACTTGTACACAAACCAATCAATATGCGCTTATTAGGATATTTTTACCAAAGGAGCAGAATACATATTGGCCTACATTGATGAAGAAATTTGATATTATTGGTTATGATTTATAACGGGAAGTAGAAAATATTGGGAATTTTGGTCTTTTTTCATTATTATAGTAAATACCACAAAAAGAAAGCTCTATTTTTTTTTTTTTAAATCATATAAACGCCATTTGGGTACAGTGTTACATGACCGCACAATTACCAGCTAAAGTAACGCAGTGCTGAATAGCAGAAAAACAGGGTGAGGGGAGAAAACTAGGGGGTGAAGTGGCTAAAGGAAGTTGCACTAGCAATACAAACACTGGCAGGATCATCAGGGTTATTTTTACTACAAATGCCCCTCCGGTGCTCACTGGAGCTCTCAGTTGGGAGGCGGAGCTAGCTGTCAATACTGTGGATCCTGACAATATTGTTGGGATAATTCCAGAGACCGGAGTGGCTTTGTGATATCAGCTAATTGTGGGTCACAGGAGAGTAATAGTAAGATCACCGCTGTGACCCAGAAGAGAAGTACAACCAAACAAGCTTTACACTTCTCTATTATTCACTATTTTTCCTTCCCTGCCCCCCCCCCCCCAAGAAAAAAAATCCTCTCTATTCTTATTACATTATATTTTATACCCAGTGGTGAACTTCCTTATGGCTCCGTGGCTCTAGGAGAGGAAGTAGACCTGGGACCCTGTGAAAATTTGGCCCCCCCAATCGTGGCATGTCAGGGGGTCACCTTCCTTTAAAGTGGGAGTTCCACTTTTGGGTGGAACTCCGCTTTAAGGACCGAGCCTCTTTTTGAGATTCAGTGTTTACAAGTTAAAATCAGGTTTTCTTGCTATAAAATTACTTAGAACCCCCAAACATTATTATTTTTTCTAACACCCTAGAGAATAAAATGGCGGGTGCTGCAATACTTTATGTCACGCGGTATTTGCCCAGCGCTCTTACAAGCGCGATCTTTTTGGTTAAAAAAAAAAGACAACAGTAAAGTTATCCCAATTTTTTTCTATATTGTGAAAGTTAATGTTACGCCGAGTAAATGGATACCCAACATGTCATGCTTCAAAATTGCGCCCGCTCGTGGAATGGCGAAAAACTTTGGCACTTATAAATCTCCATTGGCGACGTTTAAAAAATTCTACAGGTTAGCAGTTTTGAGTTACAGAGGAGGTCTAGTGCTAATATTATTGCTCTCGCTCTAACGATCGCGGTGATACCTCACATGTGTGGTTTGAACACCGTTTTCACATGCGTGCGTGATTTACGTATGCGTTCGCTTCTGCGCGCGAGCTCGGCAGGACGGGCCGCTTTCTTTTTTTTTCTATTTATTTTACTTTTTATTTTTTATTTTTACACTGTCCATTTAAAAAAAAAAAAAAACACTTTTATTCCTATTACAAGAAATGTAAACTTTCCTTGTAATAGCAAAAATCATGACAGGACCTCTTAAATATGAGATCTGGGGGTTAAAAAGACGTCAGATTTAATATTTACACTAAAATGCAATAATAACAAAAAAAAATGACACTTGAAAAAAAATAAATAAATAAAGTCTCGTTTAAGAGCTATGGGTGGAAGTGACGTTTGACGGCGCTTCCGCCCTGCAATGCTATGGAGCTGAGCAGGGGCCAATCCTACCCTCAGTCGGCATCCAGGCATTGCAGTGAGAGGATTGGATCGTCTCCGCCGCTACCAGCGGATCCTCTAAGCGGCGGAGATGACCGTAGCGCGCCCCTCTTCCGCCCCCGATAACAGTGATCTCGCGGGGAATCCGTCGCAGAGACCACTTTTATCCGCCGTTTTCAAAGATACCGGGGCTATGGTAGCCATCTGCTGCCATAGCAGCCGTATTCAAGGGCAAAGTTGCGCCGTATAATGACGGCAGGCAGTCCAGAAGTGGTTAAAAAGCCCCCCACCACCTCCAGAGGCGGAGCTTGAAGCTTTAGGCCCCGATGCAAAAGTTGACTTGGGGCCCCCCTGCTACTATCCGCCCCTTCCACCGCACGCAAAGATATTCCAAGTGGCTAAAGAGTTATTTCAGACCTTTATTTTTTAGATATTGAGAGGGTAATTCAAAATATGTTAGAAAAGGACGCTCACCCCATACACATCAATCAGAAAATATAATTCTAAAAAATTCCTTGTGCCCATCTATAATCAATTGGTAAAAATGTAAGGCAGCATGGGCCCCCTGGAGCATGGGAGGGGTCTCAGTTGTGACCCCTGAGACCCCCTATTGCTACGCCCCTGACCACCACACACACCTTGGTATGTTTTTTATATAATTTGTCTTCATCTTTTTTTATCACTTTTTTTTTTGCATCTCAGTGCTGCTGATCTCCTGCAGCCTCTTGTAGCCACTTCCTGTCTATCTGCACCCGCTGCATTGTCAGCCGCACATCATTGACCGGCTAACTGAGAGTGACAACTATGGGCACACCTGTTCAATGTGCGTTGGCACAGCCGCTTGCAGTCTCTCCTGTGGGGGACGGGGGGGCGCACGTGTCAGGGTGACAACACAGGAGCACAGCAGAGAGCAATTTATGAAAAACATACCAAGGTGGCGTGATTCGTAAAAAAAAAAAATACACAGCTGTCCATCCATTCAGGACCGTCTTTAATATTGGTTGGACCCTGCGCAAACATTTTTTTGGGCCCTCCCAAATCCACTTATCAACTGTTTGCAGGCAGTAGGGGCTCAAGGGGCAGCTGCTTTGGTTCCCACAACAATGACTGGGCCCGGGGCAGCTGCCCCTTTTGCCCTGCGTTAAAGACAGCCCTGCATCCACTGAAACCGCATGTAAATTTGTGCTGTGCAAATCGGGTAAAATCGAATGTTCTCAGACGATATTCTCTGCAATTCGAACGTGAAAAATACCACATTATGGCCACTAGATGGAGCTGAACAGCAAACTTATTTCCTATGATAGTCAGTGCCATCTAGTGGCCATGACGCAGCATTCTCCACATTAGAATATTAGAATTACAGAAAATATAGCCAGAGAATGTTCGATCACCCCCAGTTCACACGTTTACATGCAGTTTCAATGGATGAGCAGCTTTGCATTTTTGGCAGACTGCAGGAAGTCAGATAAAGCCCGCCTCATTTCCTGGCTGGAGGACGTCCGGCATCATCTAACCCCCCCCCCCCCCACCCAGGCCAGTCTGTCTTTGGTCCACCCCTTTCATTCTGTTTTACCAATCATGGAGGCTCAGCATCACAGGTGGGTGTTACCTATGCAAAGGTAGGAACACCCACTGCTCCAGATGGACACCCACCCATCAAGTCATTCTGATATTTGCATAACTCCTCCCACTGCTTGAGGAGTGAGGCAGGGCACTGTGATGTTTTCAGGAAGCTCAGTACAGCCCCCTGCTGGCTCCTCCCACCAGCCATGATCTGCCTGCATTGCATAGAGAAGCACAGAGACCCAGTGATAATGTAATGGAAATGGAAAACTTTATTTATATATTCCATATGCATTTTGATGACAGGGGAGGGGGGGACCAGGGAAGGAAAATATAAGCATCTTGAACTAAGCCCTACGTCCAATTATTTCTAATAACGCGGCGTGACCCCCCATAGACGCACACGGGTCCCCCACACCTCTAATTATAGCTCTCCCCGTACACCGGCCCGATCGCCGCGGCCGCTAATGAGAAGCAGACGGGGAGTGATGGCGGTGAGAAATCCGATCGCTCATTTAAATGAAATGCGAAACACGAAAAATGAAATCGATCACGGCGTGTAAGATGCCAGTCAGTGCCCAGGAATGGAAATCCGATTCCCGGGGACACCGTGTGCCAAAGTGACCCCTCCGCTTCACTTCCTGTTCCCCCCAGTGATTCATGTCCTCACACTTCTCATTTCCATGGCTGGAGGTGGAGTGGGAAAACCGCTGACGCCCCCCCCCCTACCGTCCTCGGCCCCCCCCAATGCCTCTGCCTGCTGATTCAGTCCCCGAGCACGCTGCGCACATTCATTCATCGCCATCTTAAAAGGGAAACGCCGCCCTTGCCTGGCAGCCACGGCCGGGCCAGACCAAGAGGTAAACAAGGACAGCGAAGTCCATGGAGAGCGATGATGTGCAACGATCGACTGCCTGCTCCCCGGGATCCCTTATTACGCATCGTTCATCTATTATAATGGAAGAGAGATGGGGGGTAATAAAGCAGAATGTCAGAGAGAGAAAACATTAAATATCATAGAGAAAAATCTCTCCGGAATATAGAGAAAGCGGAACTCCGAGACGCAAATCAGCGCAGCCCTGCGATCACTATGACATCATTGTATCTCTGTGTATCCTCATTATCTACATTGTATTCAGTCATTTCTATGCACTCCTATTAACCCCTCACATACCGGCCCAAGTTTTTACACTTTTTTGGCACACATGGTAAAATCTGCATTTTGTGGCAAGAAATTCCTGTAAACCCCCTAAAAGAGTAAAATATTTTCAGAAAGCAGAGGCCCTGGAGAATAAAACGGCGGTAGTTACTATTTTACATGTTGCATGATATTTGTGAGGCTAGTTATCAAACGCATATTTGCGGTAGACATGCGCATGGCGGAAAAAAAAAGTTTCATTTCGTTTTTGATTTGTTAATCTAGTTTTTTCGTTTAGTTAAATTCGGTTGATTCGTTTGATACGTATTCAGAATCTTTTAATTTTTCTTAGAAATTACAGATTTTTTTTTTCGATTCGAAACGTTCAAATCGATACCTTTTTTTAATCGAAAATGTTATATTTTTTTCGATTCAAATGCAGCAAAGTGAACAAGCAAAAGAGAAATCTTCATTAAATGATTACAATGACTCTTTAAATCACCTTTGGCTTAACAAAAACAGCATTGTTTCCAAATGGTTCTCTAATAACACTCACAGTCTTTGATTTCAGAAATATGTTTACAGTTCAAATTCGAATGGAATGGGATGTAAAATTCGATTCGTATTTCAATTTGAATTTCGGAAATTCGGACAAATTTAGTTTCGTTATTCTGAGCATTCTGTAAACTTTGTTTATACTGTAATTCAGGTATTCGGATATATCCGAATCTCAGAATAATGAAAAATCTGTCCGAATATTAACCACTTCAGCCCCGGAAGGATTTCCCACCTTAGGATCAGATCACTTTTTGCGATTTGGCACTGCGTCGCTTTAACTGACAATTGCGCGGTCTTGCGACGTCGTGCCCATACAAAATTTGCGTCCTTTTTTCCCACAAATAGAGCTTTCTTTTGGCTTTCTGATCGCCGCTATAAACAAAAGAAGAGCAACAATTTTGCAAAAAAAAAAGCAAATTTCTTACTTTTTAGTAAAATACAAATCCAAAAAATATATAAAAAAACATTTTTTTCCATCAGTTTTGGACGATTTATATTCTTCCTCATATTTTTGGTAAAAAAAAATCGCAATCAGCGTTTATTGATTGGTTTGGGCAAATGTTGCCACGTTTACGGATGATGAAAATTAATTTTTGGGGTTTTAATTTTTTTTTTTATTAGTAATGGCGGCGATCTGCAATTTTTAACTGTGCTGCCATATTGCGGTGGACATGTCGGACCATTTTGGCACTTTTTGGGACCCTTGGCATCTATACAGCGATCAGTGCTATAAAAATGCACTGATTACTGTGTA
The DNA here is from genome assembly GCA_018402905.1 of Glandirana rugosa. Classification (NCBI taxonomy): domain Eukaryota; kingdom Metazoa; phylum Chordata; class Amphibia; order Anura; family Ranidae; genus Glandirana; species Glandirana rugosa. The sequence continues at coordinate 145,780 of BLSH010162019.1, read as the reverse complement.
AATGCCATTGGCAGTGAAGGGGTTAACCTGGAGGAGGCGCTCTAAGGGTTAACTGTGTTCCCTGGGCGTGTTCTAACTGTGTGTGGGCTGCCCTGGCTGGGGGAAAGGAGTGATCACGGCTTCCATATACAGGAAGCCTGTGATCATCGCTCTTCCCCCTTCAACAGAACGGAGATCCGTGTTTACATGCACTGACCTCTGTTCATTCACTGCAGGGGGGGGGGGCATCGCAGGTAGCTGGCGGTGATCAAGTCCACCCTACCCGCTCCCAGGCCCCCCTGAACACAGTAAGCGCGCCCCTGGCGGCGGGCTCACAGTGAGAGATATCGCAGCCCCTGTCATATGAGGGCGGTTTGCGATATCGAGCCACTCTGTCGCCGTCAGACTGCGGTCAGCAAGTGGTTAATTTGGAACAAAACGAACTGCACATGTCTAGTTTGCAAGAAGAAATAAAAGATTGGGTTGTGTTAAAGCGGAGTTCCAAACAAAAGTGGAACTTCTGCTCGCCCACACCCCCAGTTAGCACATTTGGCACCTTTCGGGGGGGGGGGGGAGGTGTGTCTTTCCCCCACATCCAGGAGCTTGGGCTGCGGCCAATTACATCAGCAGCCTGGCTCCCACCTCCTTTAGTGAGAAAACGCAGCGGCAGATCGCGCATGCGCAGTGAGGGCCCGGCGTGAAGATCGTGGCGGTGCCAACATCGCTGGACTCCAGGACAGGTAAGTGTCCTAAAGTTAAAAGTCAGCAGCTACTGTATGTGTAGCTGCTGACTTTTCACTTTTAAAGGGGTGGTGGTGGGCGGCGGCGGCCCTCCTCTTTAAGCAAATAAATACCCAACAAGTCAAGTCTTAAAATTGCAAACTCCCATGAAATTGCAAGAAAAAAAACGCGGTACCCAAAATTCCCTATAGGGGGCACTTTAACCACTTCAATACTGGGCACTTAAACCCCCTTCCTTCCCGGACCAATTTTCAGCTTTCAGCACTGTTGCAGTTTGAATGACAATGACAATGAAATTTTTATCATTTTTTTCACACAAATAGAGCTTTCTTTTGGTGGTATTTAATCACCCCTGGGTTTTTTATTTTTTGCGCTATAAATAAAAAAAACTGAAAATTTTCAAAAACAATGCATTTTTCTTCATTTCTGTTATAAAATTTTGCAAATAAGTAATTTCTCTTCATAAATTTTGACCAAAAATGATACTTCTACATTTCTTTGGTAAAAATAACCCAAATCTGAGTTTATTTGGTGTTGGCGGACAGACAGATGTGACGGGGACTGTGACAGATGTTTTGTGTATGGTGACAGATGTGATGGGGGTCATACAGATGTTTTGGGGGCTGTTTTATGGGGACACTTATATATATGGGGACAGAGGTATCAGTGTGCTTGGTGCACTGTGTGGGGGGCGATCTGTGAGAGCTTTCTGCATGAAATCCTCATCATGCAGAGAGCTGTCACAGAGCTGCAGATTCCCCACCCCCTGCACTGAGCTTGGCGGGGGAGAACTGTCACAGAGACGTTCGTCTGTGTTTACAATGTGAGGGCTGTGATTGGACACAGCCGTCACATGATCGGGAGGGCCAGTCACTGCGCCCGTATCCCGATCTCTGCTCAGTTGGATCCTGTGATCATAATGATCACAGGATCCAGCAGCAGCGCGCCGCGTGGCCGCGCTGCGAGCTCCCGTTCTGCAGGACGTGTATACACGTCCTGTCAGAATGGGGAAGCTCCCACCCGGCCGTATATATGCAGTGGCCGAGTGGGAGGTGGTTAAGAGCCTTTACAGGTTATCAGTTTAGAACAGTGGTTCTCAACTCCGGTCCTCATAACCCACTAACAGGCCAGGTTTGCAGGATAACTGAAATACATCACAGGTGATATCATTTGCTGCTCAGTGATTGCAGTATTCTAGTCTGCATCTCCCCAAGGTAATACTTAAAATCTGGCCTGTTGGTGGGTCCTGAGGACCGGAGTTGAGAACCACTGCTGTAGAGTTAACCATGAATTATGGTCCTAGAATTATTGATCTCACTCTGACATTTGCGACAATACCCCACATGTGTGGTGCAACTGATATTTACAGGCACATGTTTACCCAACGCTGTGCATTTTATATGGAGGTGTGTAAGGGGGGTGACAGGGGTGCTTTAAAAATAGTTTTGAATATTTTATATAATTTTTTTTTTTTTTTTTTTTTTATTAACGTTATTGTTATTACAAGAGGGCTAACAACATGGGATAGCATTGACAGGTGACAGGTCCTCTTTATGGAAATGTTGGAGGTCTGTTAGACCCCTAGAGTCTCCCCTGCCCTTCAATACAAGCACAGATCATATTTGAATAGTTACATATAGTCGGTAAGGTTGAAAAAAGACACCGGTCCATCCAGTTCTTCCTATGGTGTGTAATGTGTTTGTGTTTATGTCAATAGTACATTGTATATCCCTGGATGTTGTGGTCGTTAAGGTGCCCATCTAATAGTTTTTTCCACATCCTTACTGCTCTGACAGTAAAGAATCCTCTACACAGTTTAACCACCTCCCGCCCGCGCTATAGCCGAATGACGGCTACAGCAACGACCTTAATTGCCGGGAGGGCGTAACAGACGCCCTCCCATGCACAAGCTGCCTGCATGGCCCCTGCAGGGAACACGCGGCCTGCTGTATGGTCACCAAGTCAATGAGACTCAGCTGATCACCGGCCCCTTACCACGTGATCAGCTGTCAACCAATGACAGGTGATCGCGCAATGTAAACAAAAGATTGGTAATCTGCTTTTTTCCCCCTCACGCTAATAGCGTGAGAGAAAAAAAAAGCCGATCACCGGCTTCTGACAGAGGGACATCAATCCCGCAAACAGAGAGGCACTACTGCTATGCAGTGCCCTCCAGTGCCACCTGCCAATGCCCACCAGTGCCACCTACAGGTGCACATGAGTGCCACCTACCAGTGCCCACCAATGCCACCTACCAGTGCCCACCAGTGCCACCTATCAATGCCCACCAGTGCCACCAATCAGTGTTTCCAACCAGTGCCCATCAGTGCCTCATCATCAGTGCCACCTATCAGTGCTGCCTATCAGTCACCTACCAGTGCCACCCATCAATGCTCACCAGTGCCACCTATCAGTGCCCTTCAGTGCCGCCCATCAGTGCCCAATAGTGCCACCTATCCTTGCCACCCATCAGTGCCCACCAGTGCCCCCTCATCAGTGCCACCTATCAGTGCCCATCACTGCCGCCTTATCAGTGCCTATCAGCGCAGCCTTTCAGTGCCCATCAGTGCAGCCTCATCAGCGCACATCAACGAAGGAGAAAAACTACCTGTTTTCAAATTTTTTTAATAAACTATGAAACTGTTTATTTTTTTTTCAAAATTTTCGGTCTTTGTTTGTTTTTTTTTAGCAAAAAATAAAAAATCCAGCAGTGATTAAATACCACCAAAAGAAAGCCCTATTTGTGTGAAAAAAAATGATAAAATGCCATATGGGTACAGTGCTGTATAACCGCGCAATTGTCATTCAAAGTGTAAGAGTGCTGAAAACTGAAAATTGGAATGGGCAGGAGGGGGGTTTAAGTGCCCAGTAAACAAGTGGTTAAGGTTGAACCTCTTCTTTTCCAATAATAGTGAATGGCCGCGTGTCTTTTTAAATTCCCTTTCCCTGAAAAGTTTTGTCCCTATAGTGGGGTCACCAGTACAGTATTTGTACAATGAAAGCGTCTCTTTTCCAGAGAGAAGAAGTTCAGTCTCGTAATCTTTCCTCATAACTAAGGTCTTCCAATCCCTTAATTAGCTTTGTTGTCCTTCCCTGGACCCTCTCCAGCTCCAGCACATCCCTCCTGAGGACTGGAGCCCAGAACTGGACGACATACTCCAGGTGTGGCCAGACCAGAGTCTTGTATGATGGGAGAATTATCATTTTATCTCTGGAGTTAATCCCCTTTTTACTGCATGCCAATATTATGTTGCAGGAGCCTGTCATTGCCACTGAGCCTGTCACCTACTAGGACCCCCAGATCCTTTTCCATCCTAGATTCCCCCAGAGGTTCTCCCCCTATCCAGTAACTCGTGTTCTTATTTTTGGCACCCAAATGCAATACCTTACATTTTTTTCAACATTAAACCTCATTTGCCAGATAGTTGCCCCCCCCATTATTTTATTGAGGTCTTCTTGCAAGGTTTCCACATCCTGCGCAGAAGTTATTGCCCTGCTTAGCTTTGTATTGTTCACAAATACTGAGATTGAGCTGTTTTCCAGATTGTTTATGAATAAATTAAATAGGATTGGTCCCAGGACAGAACCCCGGGGGGACCCCACACCAAACCATTTTGAGTACTCCCCATTTATCCCCACCCTCTGGACTCGTCCCTGTAGCCAGTTTTCAATCCAGGTACTCACGCTTAGATCCATGCCAACAGACCTCAGTTTGTACATTAAGTGTATATGGGGAACTGTATCAAATGCCTTTGCAAAATCCAGATACACCACGTCTACCGGCCTTCCCTTATCTAGATGGCAGCTCACCTCCTCATAGAAGGTTAATAGATTCTTCATGAATCCATACTGATTACCACTAATGATACCGTTTTTATTACTAACATCTTGTATATAATCCCTTATCATCCCCTCCAATAGCTTACAAACTATCAATGTTAGGCTGATTGGCCTGTAGTTCCCAGGGATGTGTCTCAGTCCTTTTTTAAATATTGGTGCCACATTGGCTTTTCTCCAATCATCTGGCACCATTCCAGCCAGTAGACTGTCCATAAAAATTAGGAACAATGGATCACCTGACTGAGTTCCTTAAGGACCCTCGGGTGTAAGCCATCTGGTCCCAGGGACTTATTTATGTTAAGTTTTTCAAGTTTATTTCTGATTCTGTCTTCTGTTAGTCATGAGGATGCATTCTGTGAATTGTTATTAAGATTAACATTACAGCTTTGAATCTAAGAGCTAAAAAAGTCAGGAGCCAGGTGTTTTTTTATAACAAATAACAGATCTTACGGGTAGAAGATGTAACCTGAAGGCGAACTTATCCTTTAACCCTTTCACTGCCAGAGCTGATTTTGCATTTTTGCACACGTTTAAAAAAAATCATTTTAGGCCTGAAGATTACATAAAATCACCAAACTTTATATATTTTCTGAAAGCTGACCCCCTAGAGCAGGGATATGCAATAAGTGGACCTCCAGATGTTGCAGAACTACAAATCCCATGAGGCATAGCAAGACTCTGACAGCCACAAGCATGACACCCAGAGGCAGAGGCATGATGGGACTTGTAGTTTTGCAACAGCTGGAGGTCCGCTAATTGCTTATCCCTGCCCTAGGGAATAAAATAATGGCAGCTTAAATTTTTTTTTTTATGTCACACATTATTACCACAAAGGTGTAGGAAAGCACAACATTTTAGTAAAAAAACACATCAAAGTTATTTTAACAGGCACAAAAAAAGCAACAAATTACCCAATTTTTTTTGTAAAATAAAAAAAATTGAGGTTGCACCGAGTAAATAGATACCAAACATATCAAACCTTAAAGTGATTATAAACTCCCATTTAACCGCTTGCCGTCCCCCCGCCGTCAAATGACAGTGGAGCGGAGCGGCTCTCGTTCCGGGTGGACGTCATATGACGTCCTCCCATTAAGCCGGGATTGCGCGCGATCGGGCGCGCGCATCCCGGCTCTGTCGGTATCGGCGTGTACCCAGGACTCGACGCTTCACCGACAGGGATGAACAGCCATTGGTTATGGCTGTTCACCACGTGATCGGCCGTGACGAAGTCACAGCTGATCACAAATGGCACGTCCGCCGTTCGCACGGCGCATGCGAGCGATCGGGAGCGCGCTGCGCATGCGCGTCGGTGGCGGTGTGTTCCTGGGGAACACTGCCTGTCACCGACACAGGTATCAGCCGCCAGCAGGCGGCTGATACCTTGTGATCGGCTGTGATCTACTTCACAGCCGATCACTTCCAATGTAAACAGAGCGGTAACTCACTGTTACCAGCTCTTCTCTCCTCACACAGTGTCCAGTGTGAGGAGAGAAGAGCTGGGATCAGTGAGTTACTGATCTGTAAAGTAAAAGCACACTGACACATCCCCCCTAATGCACCTGTCACCCCAACAGTCACCCCATATACCCCCCATAAAGTGCACCTGTCATCATAAAGTGCACCTGTCATCATAAAGTGTACCTGACCCCCGTCACCCATCAGTGACCGTGGCCTGTCACCCGTCACCCATCAGTGACCGTGGCCTGTCGCCTGTCACCCGTCATTGACCGTGGCGTGTCACCCGTCACCTATCATTGACTGTGGCATGTCACCCATCACTGACCGTGGCGTGTCACCCGTCACCCATCACTGACCGTGGCGTGTCACCCGTCACCCATCACTGACCGTGGAGTGTCACCCATCACTGACCGTGGCGTGTCACCCGTCACCCATCACTGACCGTGGCGTGTCACCCGCCACCCATCACTGACCGTGGCGTGTCACCCGTCAGTGACCGTGGAATGTCACCCGTCACCCATCAGCAACCGTGGCTTGTCACCCAACACCCATCAGTGAAAGTCTTACACATGTGGTATCGCCTTACTCGTGGGGAGTAGTAGAATGTATTTTTGGGTGTAATTTTTGCTGTGTACATGCTATGTGTTGGAAAAATCATATAAATGGATAACTTTGTGTAAAAAAAAAAGCGTTTTCATTTTTTTCCCACATTTTCCAAAAACTACTGGAAAAACATGACATGTTCAAAAGACTCATTATGCCTCATAGATTATACGTTGGGGTGTTTTCTTTCCAAAATGGGGTCATTTTGTGGGCAATTCCATTGTCCTGGTGCTCCAGGACCTTCAAAAGTGTAATAGGTAGTTGAGAAATGAGATGTGTAATTTATGCTTGTAGAACGCCTGAAGGTGCTAGTTCAATGTTGGGCCTCTGTATTTGGTCAGGCTGTGTAAAAGTCTCACACATGTGGTATCGCCATACTCAGGAGGAATAGCAGAATGTATTTTGGGGTGTTATTTTTGCTATGTACATGCTATGTGTTGGGAATATCTTATAAATGGTCAACTTTGTGTAAAAAAAAAAGCGTTTTCATTTTTTTCCCACATTTTCCAAAAACTACTGGAAAAAATGAACCGTTCAAAAGACTCATTATGGCTCATAGATTATTAGTTGGGGTGTTTGCTTTCCAGAATGGGGTCATTTTGTGGGCAATTCCATTGTCCTGGTGCTCCAGGGCCTTCAAAAATGTGATAGGTCGTCATGACATTAGATGTGTAATTTATGTCCCTAGAATACCTGACGGCGCTCCCTGCATGTTGGGCCTCTGTATGTGGCCAGGCTGTGAAAAAGTCTCAGACATGTGATATCGCCATACTCAGGAGGAGCAGAAGAATTTGTTTTGGGGTGTAATTTGGGGTATGCATATGCTGTGTGTGAGAAATAACCTGTTAATATGACCATTTTGTGGGGAAAAAAAAGAAAAGAAAAAAAAAATCTTCATTTTGCAAAGAATTGTGGGAAAAAATTACAACTTCAAAAAATTCACCATGCCTCTTATTAAATACCTTGGAATGTCTACTTTCCAAAAGGGGGTCATTTGGGGGGTATTTGTACTTTCCTGGCTTGTTAGGGTCTCAAGAAATGATATAGGCTGTCAGTATATCAGGTGTGATCAGGTGTGATCAATTTTCAATGATTGGCACCATAGCTTGTAGACTATAACTTTCACAAGGACCAAATAATATACACTTATTTGGGTTATTTTTAACCCAGATAGGTAGCAGTATAAATTTTGGCCAAAATTTAAAAAGAAAAATTACTAATTTGCAAACATTTATGACAGAAACAAAGAAAAAGGCATTTTTTCCAAAAATTTTCAATCTTTTTTTATTTATAGCACAAAAAATAAAAAAAACCCCTCCTAGTGATTAAATACCACCAAAAGAAAGCTCTATTTGTGTGAAAAAAAAGGACGCAAATTTCATATGGGTACCGTGTTGCATGACTGAGTAATTGTCGTTCAAAGTGTGATAGCGCTGAAAGCTGAAAAATGGCCTGGACAGGAAGGGGGTTTTCGTGCAAAACAAACATGTTATATTTACCTCCTCTTTGCAGTTGGATTTGCACAGAACAGCCCGGATCCTCCTCTTCTCGGGTCCCTTTTCGGCTTTCCTGGCCCCTCCCCCCTGTTCAGTGCCCTCACAGCCAGGAGCTTGCTATGGGGGCACCAGAGCTGAGTCCATTCAGACACAGAGCCCCGACCTGGCCCCACCCTTTCTCTCCCCTGGCTAGCTGACTTTAATTAATTTTTTTAAATGACTATTTTTTTTATTTCATAATATTTTTACTGTTGCTTTCATGTTTTTTTTTATAACTTTTATTGCTGTGAGAAGGAATGTGACATCCTTTGACAGCAATGGGCATGGTGACAGGTACTCTTTATGGAGAGATCTGGGGTCCCTAAGACCCCCAAATCCTTCCTCTGTCCTTGAAAAGTATTCAAAAACACTGATCTTGGTGTTTTTGAATACTTTTCATTTTCAAAAAATGACGCTCGTTGACATCCCGGTAAACCGCAAATGATGTCAGGTTTGGGTTACCATAGCCGAGAACCAATCAAAGCCGATTCCAGCTTTGTATGGGTCTCCTACTAGGTGGTGGACGTGCCGGCTAGCTCCTCGGGTCTTCTGGAGGGACGGGAGAGCCAGAGAGAGCTGCAGAAGGTGGCTGGAGGGGGGATGTTCCCTCCTGCAGCTTGTAATAGCAATCGAGGGGCTAGTTAGCTGCTCCGGTTGCTATTACAAGAGAGCTCTAAAAAACGGTACTACAGGTGCAGCTGCATATCATCCGGGTACAACCGCTGGAAGTCAAATGGCGTACCAGGTACATGATTTGGTGGTAAGTGACGCTTTGACCACTTCTCGCCCGCATCACGATATGACGTCGCAGACTTAAGCGGGGATCTGAATGGTGCCAGCAGTTACAGGCACCATTCAGACATCGTTTTTTTCCGCCGGTGATTCCCTTCATTGTAAGAACGATCATAGCGGCAATTCAGCCGCTTGATCATTCTTACAGGCAGTGGGTACCCGGTGCTTCTCTGGGCTTGCCCGTGCCATCAACGGGAACCAATCCGTCGCCGGCGGAAGTTGATCATAGAGCTGACTGGTGACCAGATGGTCATCAGTCATCTCCAGGCGCCTCGGAGGTCCGGGCACGACGTATGACGTCACGTCCGGCTGGCCAGATGTAAACAAAGCCCGGGCACTCGGCTGGAAAAGCCAAGATCATTCGTTTTTTTTCTGATCTCGGTCTTTCCAGCCTGGAGAAGAGATGTGGGGTCTTATTGACCCCATATCTCTCCAAAAAGAGGACCTGTCACGCAATATTCCTATTACAAGGGGTAGTTACATTTCTTGAAATAGTTATAAAAGTGATCAGTTTTTATTTTTTTAAATAGATAGTGTAAAAATAAAAAAATAAAGATAAAATAAACAATAATAAAAAATAAATAAATTTAAAGCTCCCACGTCACCACGAGCTCGCGCACAGAAGCGAACGCATACGTAAGTCGCGTCCGCATATGTAAAAGGTGTTCAAACCCCACGTGAGGTATCACCGCGAACGTCAGAGTGAGAGCTCCTCTGTAGCTCTAAACATGTAACCTGTAATTTTTTTTAAAGCGTTGCCCTATGGGGAATTTTAAGTACCGAAGTTTGGCGCCATTCCATGAGTGTACGCAATTTCAAAGTGTGACATGTGAGGTATCTATTTACTCGGTGCAACATCCTCTTTCACATTATGCAAAAAAAAATTGGGCTAACTTTGCTGTTTTCTTATTTATTAATACATGAAACAGTTTTTTTTTCCACAAAAAAATTGAGTTAAAAAAATTGCTGCGCAAATACCATGATATAAAAAGTTGCAACCATCACCATTTTATGCCCTAGGGTCTTTGCTAAAAAAAAACATAGATAATGTTTTGGGGTTCTGAGTAATTTTGTAGCAAAAAAATGATGATTTTTACATGTAGGAGCGAAGTGTCAGAATTGGCCCTGGAAGCAAGTGGTTAAAAGCCCCCTATAGGTCATCAGTTTAGTGTTACGGAGGTCTGGTGCTAGAATTATTGCTCTCACTCCGGCGCACGCAGCGATATGTAACATGTATTGCAATCAGCATTTTCAGGAGTAGGCACCCCGCGTTACTGTTTGTACATGCGTATATGTGGGGATGAGGGGTAGGGCTCCATTTTTTTGAGGGGGGGTGTTTATGTGCTGGGGTGTAACTTTAATTTTTTACAATTAAAAAAAATACTTTTTTTATTTATTTTTTTTTACTAATGGACATAAATGTGTATTTTTTTTTTGGTGATAGGTTCTCTTTAATGAGACATCCAGGGTCTAAAAGACCCCCCAATGTCTCCTCTGTGCTCCACTGAATGCAATGCACATCGCACCGCATTACATTCTTTCCCGGCCTTGATGGGCGGGGAAACTGTCAATGGGGACCCGGGGCACACTTCACTTCCGGGACAATAACTAGAAGGGGAGAATAGCAGATGTGTGTCCACTCTCCTCCCTTCCCTCTACCCGGTGGCACCTGCTTTGCCGGTCCCAGGACCACAGATGGGTAAGCAGAGGCTGGGATACATAGCGGGGGTGGGGTGGGGGGGATCGCTCGTGGTGCGTGGGGAGTATTTGGCGAACCTGACGTCTGGGGTCTGTCGAGCCCTGCTGTAATCCCCCTGAAAAAGTAAATATTTTCTGAAAGCAGGGGCCCTGGAGAATAAAACGGCGGTAGGTACTATTTTATATGTTGCATGATATTTGTGAGGTTCGTTATCAAACGCATATTTTCAGGAAAAACCACACTAAAATGAATTTTGATACACAAACAACGTATATTACCCAATTTATAAAAGGTTGGGTTGTGTCGAGTAAATAGAAGAGCCTTTAAAATAAAAAACCTTTACAGGTTATCCAACTAAAGTTAAAGCAGAACTTTACCCAGAATGGGAAGTTCTGCTCCCCCTCCTCCTTCCCCTCCTCCTTTGGGGGGGGGGGGTACCGGGCTTTGCCAGGTACCCAATCCCCCCCCACTTTCGGTCAAATCGCCGTGGCAATCTGAGTGGAAGTTCACCCCCTCCTTCCCCCGCAGCCTTCTGGGACACATTACAGTTCCCAGAAGACTGCGGGACCAATCCAAAAGTGCACTCACGCATGCGCGGTTGGAAGCCGGTTTACCTTAGTGAAGATGCCGGCGCCTGCACCCAAAACTGATTGAAGAATCTCCTCGGGTGAGGACATCGCTGGATCCAGGGGCAGGCAAGTGTCCTTATATTGCAAGTCAGCCGCTACTGGATTTGTAGCTTCTGACATTTCATTTTTTTTGGGGGGGGGGGGGGGGGGAC
>BLSH010162019.1:116862-128664 GCA_018402905.1 Glandirana rugosa | reverse complement strand
AGCTCTGATGTAAGCGGGGGCTCTGATGGGGGGCACTGATGTAAGAGGGGGCTCTGATGGGGGCACTAATGTAGCGGGGGCTCTGATGGGGGCGCTGATGTAAATGGGGGCTCTGATGGGGTACAGATGTAAGTGAGGGGTCTGATGGGGGCACTGATGTAAGTGGGGGCACGGATGTAAGCAGGGGCTCTGATATAAGCAGGGGCACTGATATAAGCAGGGGCTCTGATGGGGGCACTGATGTAAGTGGGGGCTATGATAGGGGCACTGATGTAAGTGGGGGCTCTGATGGGGGCACTAATGAAGCAAGGGCTCTGATGGGGACACTGATATAAGGGAAGGGGGATTCTGATGGGAGACTGATGTAAGGGGGAACTCTGATGGGGACCCTGATGTAAGGGGGAACTCTGATGGGGACCCTGATGTGAACAGGGGCTCTGAAGGGGGACCTGATGTAAGGGGAGCTTTAATGGGGGCCCTGATGTAAGGGGGAACTCTGATGGGCACCCTGATGTAAGCGGGGACTCTGATAGGGGCCATGAACCTTTGGAAAATATACCATGTAGCCCCCACTCAGAAAAGTTTGGAGCCCCCTGGTGGTAGGGTTGCCACATCATCCCTATCCATGGGCGTCCGCAGAACTTTTTCCGGGGGGGGGGGGCATAATTTCACGGTCATCCATGCTCTGCCCCTTTTTGACAATGTCATAATTACATTATCACGGTCAGAGACTGCAGACGTAGTACAGGAGATGGTCAGAGACTGCAGACATGATCCAGGAGATGGTCAGAGACTGCGGACATGATACAGGAGATGGTCAGAGACTGCGGACATGATACAGGAGACAGTCAGAGACTGCAGACATGGTACAGGAGACGGTCAGAGACTGCGGACATAGTACAGGAGATGGTCAGAGACTGCGGACATAGTACAGGACACAGTCAGACACTGCATACATAGCCCAAGAGACTGTCAGAAACTGCATACATGGCTCAAGAGGATAAGGGCCTAGTGGGGAACCCCTATTCTGATTCCAGGGGGGGGCAATTGCCCCCCCTTGCCCCTACCTGCGGACGCCCATGTCCCTGTCCCTATAATCCAGGGCACATATGAATTACACAGGTTCTGTGGCTGATTAAGGTGGTAATTAAACTCACTTGGTGCCTTATCTGCATTAAATCAGCCTCAGAACCTGTGTAATTCATATGTGTCCTGGATTAAAGGGATGAGGTGGCAACCCTACCTGGTGGTGGTGTAAAAATTAGCCACTTTACAAGGATGATAAATTCCCTGTATGCGGGGGAGGTGCAGAGGATTGTACAGCACTAGGAAGTTGGGTCACCTGGTTATTGTGGATCAATATTTGGATTGCATTGACTTGTATGGCTTCCTTTGAATAGCCGGCATACAGAAGCCGTCAAGCATTGGCACGGGGGTTGGGAGTCACAATGGTGGTTTGTGCCGGGAGATCAGACAATGGGTTTGTTTTTTTTTTGCCTTCTATAGAGAGATTAACAGTTCCAGCGATTCGTCCAATTTCATCATCCCATCACCTGAGCCGCCATGCCGGAGGTTAATCTCCGCAAACACTTCCAGCATCTGCCGGTTACACGGGATAACGGCTCTGAAAAGCAACAATCAGGGCCGGCTTTGGGCCCTTGTCTGTAGGCAGGTCGCCCCAGTCATGCAGAAACCGATTTAGTCCCGGTTCACACTGATGCAAATTCTATGTGAATTAGATCCGATCTGTAAGGCAGAGATTTGCATGTCACCTGAAAAACGTTTGCTATGAAAGCCGTTCACATCTATGTGGTGCCAATCTGATCTGGTTAAAAAAAGGGTCCTGTGTGCATGGGCATCCGCAGGTAGGGGCAAGGGGGGGCAATTGCCCCCCCCCCCCCTGGAATCAGGGATCAGATCAGGGGTTCCCCACTAGGTCCTTATCTTCTTGAGCCATGTATGCAGTCTCTGACCGTTTCCTGTACCATGTCCACAGTCTCTGACTGTCTCCTGTGCTATGTCTGCAGCCTCTGACTGTCTCCTGTGCTATGTATGCAGTCTCTGACTGTCTCCTGTTCCATGTCCGCAGTCTCTGACCGTATCCTGTACTATGTCTGCAGTCTCTGACCATCTCCTGTACTACGTCCGCAGTCTCTGACCGTATCCTGTACTATGTTCGCAGTCTCTGACCGTATCTTGTACTATGTCTGCAGTCTCTGACCATCTCCTGTACTATGTCTGCAGTCTCTGACCATCTCCTGTACCATGTTTGCAGTCTCTGACCGTATCCTGTACTATGTCCGCAGTCTCTGACAGTCTCCTGTACCATGTCTGCAGTTTCTGACCGTCTCCTGTATCATGTCCGCAGTCTCTGACTGTCTCCTGTATCACGTCTGCAGTCTCTGACCATCTTCTGGATCATGTCTGCAGTCTCTGACCATCTCCTGTATCACGTCTGCAGTCTCTGACCATCTCCTGGATCATATCTGCAGTCTCCGACCATCTCCTGTATCACGTCTGCAGTCTCTGACCATCTCCTGTATCACGTCTGCAGTCTCTGACCATCTCCTGTACTACGTCTGCAGTCTCTGACCGTGATAATGTAATTATGACATTGTCAAAAAGGGGCAGAGCATGGATGACCTTGAAATTATGCCCCCCCCCCCCCCTGGAAAAAGTTCTGCAGACGCCCATGCCTGTGCGGGTTCAGTGCAGGTTTAGTGCGGGTTCGGTGCAAATTTTGTTTTTTAATTTAAATCCCCTCGGAAATTGCAATTAATTTGCATTAGAATCACACATGTCACAGCGGAAATGTGACATTGCATCAGATTTGTACTTCGCCAGTGTAAACCGAGATTTAAAATGCAAACGTTCGATGACGGCGTCTTTCCCAGAGACATTGTGAGGAGCCGAGAGAGGCCGGCCAAGTGGGAACACAGAACTTTTTGTTGTCATTCATTCACTAGTCCGCAGCTACGGCGAGGTTCTGGGTGGTGGGTGAGTTCACGCCAATCTTATTCGTCCTTTCACCGCCAAAGTAATGGACGTTTTAAATTGCAATCACAGTTGGGGGACACGGAGGCGGGGGGCCTCGAAGGGGGGGGCTGCCTTTTGTTTCCTGAATGACAATGTGGCAGATTTACGAAGCCGAACAAATCATATTACCATAATGTTGGTGAAGTAATGCGAATATAGCAATGTGCGCGGGCCAAGCTGGCCGGCTATTGTCCTCTATTAATTTATGATAATGAGAAAGGACTGTGACTAATTCTACCGGAAAATAAGGATCGCCTTTTATTTCAGGACTCCGGGCCTCACTTTGTTCTGAAATGCCGAAAGCTGCAATCTGATTGGTTGTCACGAGTCCTCTTATTTCATCAGTCCAGATCTCAGGAAGGACACGCTGCGCTCGGTTATTTTCTGATGGTAATCCCAGCACATTTCCTATATCTCTGACCCTGAAAACTCCAAGAAAGAATCTCCTATAACCACAAACAAGTTAGAAAACATGTCCCTGTACCTAAGTGTGTCCTGAAATCAGCCCCCATCATGTCCTGCACAGCAGCACTTAGACTAAGAGAGGGGCAGCAGAGGGAGCCTGGTGCATGCACAAGGAATATGCTGACAGGAGGAGACATCAGAGTGACAAGAGCTGATGACTTGCCAGTGTTCTGGTGTGACTCCACTGACCAATCAGCAGGCCCAGAGAGGTGTATTCCTTGAAGCGGAGTTCCACCCAAAAGTTGAACTTCTGCTTATTGGATTCCTCCTCCCCTCCGTCCGGTGCCACATTTGGCGCCTTTCAGGGGGAGCGGATACCTGTCTTTGACAGATCTCCTGTCCCCACTTCCGGGAGACCAGGCCACGCCGAAGTACATCAGCAGCCCGGCTCCCTCTTCCTCCCTCCTGCCTCCCTTTCTGCCAGCCAATGAGCGAGCGCAGCGCAATTCGTGCATGCGCAGTGGCAGGGGCGTATCATGAAATTAGTGGGCCCGTGTGCAAGCCCACACCACACCGATCATCCCGGCTGTCAACCAGGGAGAGATCATCCATGGGTGCAGTGTGGGTCAGAGCACAGTGGGCCCCCCAACCCCTCAGGGCCCGTGTTCAGTGAACACCCTGCATCCATGGATGATACACCACTGCGCAGTGGGGACCCGGCCATGGAGCCGAAAAGGCTACATTGCCGGGTTCCCTTACCAGCAATGGCGGCGGCAGCACCCGACAGCTGATGGGAGCATCAGCTGTAGTGCCGACATTGCTGGACTTCCAGGACAGGTAAGTGTCCTATTATTAAAAGTCACCTACAGTATGTGTGCAGTATGTGGACCTCCTCTTTAAAGCGAAGTTCCACACTTTTTTTGTTTATTAAAAGTCAGCAGCTACAAAAAGTGTAGCTGCTGACTTTTAATAAGCAGTAACTTACCTGTCTCCCGGTCCAGCGACGGCTGCTCCCGAAGCTTCGCATGTCTCCCCCCTCCTCCCGACGGCCCCGCCATTCCTAGTGTGGGCAACCGGCCCGGCTTCACAGCCGGGCACCCACTGCGCATGCGCGCATTCCTAGTGGCCAGGCAAGCTTCTGGGACCTGTGACGTGTCCCAGAAGATTGCCAGGAGGGAGGGGCCGCCTAGGAGGAGAGGAGGAGTCGCCTAGGCGGCCCCGAGGCGGAAGGTGGTAGAGGGACAGGAAGTCTCTCTGAAACCTGGGGACACCCCCCCCCCCCCAAAAAAAATGACATGCCAAATGTGGCATGTAAGGGGGTGAGGAGTGCTTAAAGGGGAAGTTCCATTTTTGGGTGGACCTCCGCTTTAAGGTGTCTGTAAACCCAAACAGTTATCTCTCATTTGTTTCCTTCCTAAAATAAAACCTGAAAATACTTTGATCTATTTCTTCAATAAGTGTAAAAAATACAAAAACAACCGAGTGTGTCTGCAATACAATGTATCGAATAAATCTATATAAATAATGTTTGTAACATTGTCTTATAATTGTTATATGTGGCAGTTTGAGGGCCATAAAATTGCTTCTATATTATTATCATCATCATTGTTATTATTATTTTTATTATTGTAGCTATTATTATGATGATTATTATTTTTGTTATTATAATTATTAATTATTATTATCCTTATTAATATTATTGTTATAATTATTCTTATTACCATTATGATTGTTAATATTATAATTATTAACCAGTTGCTGAACGCCTGCCGTCAGCTGACGGCGGCAACTTGGCTAGGGTTGCCACCTCATCCCTTTAAACCCAAACACATATTAATTTCACGGGTTCTGAGGATAATTAAGGTGGTAATTAAATTCACTTGGTGCCTTATCTGTATTAAATTAGCCCCAGAACCTGTGTAGGTAATATGTGTTCGGGTTTAAAGGGATGAGGTGGCAACTTTAAACTTGGCTCGATATTGCAAACCCCTGTCACCTGACGGCGGCTGCGAGATCGCAGATTGTGAGCGCGCGTGCACCGCCGGGGGAGCCAGGGAGCGGGTAGGGTTGCCACATCATCCCTTTAATCCAGGACACATATTAATTACACAGGTTGTTCTGAGGCTAATTTAATGCAGATGAGGCACCAAGTGAGTTTAATCACCACCTAAATCAGCCACAGAACCTGTGTAATTAATATGTGTCCTGGATTAAAGGGATGACGTGGCAACCCTCGGAGCGGGTAGGGCGGACCCAATGTCCGCTGGCTACCCGCGATTGCTCCCCCGCAGTGAATGAAAGGGATCCGTGTATGTAAACACACGTATCTCCGTTCTGACAGGGGGGAAGGAGAGTGATCGCAGGCTTCCTGTATATGGGAGCAGCGATCACTCCCCTCCCCCACTCAGCCCAGCCCCCACACAGTTAGTAACACATCCCAGGGAACACATTTAATCCTTTGATCGCCCCCTATAGTGTTAACTCCTTCCCTACCAGTGACATTTATACAGTAATCAGTGCATTTTCATAGCACTGATCGCTGTATAAATGCCAATGGTCCCAAAAAAAATGTCAAAAGTGTCCGACATGCCCGCTACAATGTTGCAGTACCGCTAAAAATCGCAGATCTCTACCATTGCTAGTAAAAAGATATAAATATAAAAAAAAAACATACATGAATTCTCATTGTTTGTAAACGTGGCAACTTTTGCGCAAACCAATCAACATACGCCGAGTGAGATTTTTTTTTTACCAAAAATATGAGGAAGAATATATATCGGCCAAAACTGATGAATAAATTCATTTTTTGGATTTTTATTTTAGCAAAAAGTAAGAAATATTGGGTTTTTTCAAAATTGTCGCTCTTTTTTTGTTTATAGCGCAAAAAATAAAAACTGCAGGGGTGATCAAATACCACCAAAAGAAAGCTCTATTTGTGGGAAAAAAAGGACGTCAATTTCGTCTGGGTACAACGTCGTATGTCCGTGCAATTGTCAGTTAAAGCGACGCAATGCTGAATCGCAAAAAGTGCTCTGCTCCTAAAGGGGGAAATCCTTCCGGGGCTGAAGTGGTTAATATTGTATTATTATCATTATATTAACCCCTTCAGTAGCTGGCACTTTCACCCCCTTCCTGTCCAGGCCAATTTTCAGCTTTCAGTGCTGTCGCACTTTGAATGACAATTGCACAGTCATGCAACACTAAATTTTTATCATTTTGTTCGCACAAATAGAGATTTCTTTTGGTGGTGTTTATACACCACTGGGGTTTTTATTTTTTGCTAAACAAAAAAAGACTGAAAATTTTCTTTGTTTCTGTTATAAAGTTTTGCAAATAATCTTTTATCATACATTTAGCCCAAAATATATTCTGCTCCATTTCTTTGGTGAAAATAACCCAAATTGGTGTATATTGATTGGTTTGTGTGAAAGTTGGACCCCTTTCACACTGAGGCAGTTTTCAGGCATTTTAGCTCTAGAAATAGCGCCTGTAAGCTGCCTCCCATGTCGCTCGAGTGCTTTCACACTGGGGCGGTGCGCTTGCGGGATTGGAGAAAAAGTCCTGCAAGCGGCATCTTTAGGGCGGTTTTGGGTCGCTGTGTACACCGCTCCTCCACCACCACTGCCCATTGGAATGAATGCCTGAAAAGCGATTCGCAAGCGCCGCAACACGGGGGCTTTTAACCCCTTCTTGGGCATTAAAAGCACTCCGATAGCGGCCAAAAACAGCGGTAAATCATCGCTAAAATGGCGCTTTACCACTGACGCGGCCCCCAGTTGTGAAAGGGGTCCTATAAAGTCCATACACTATGTGATATATATTGGAAAATCGGTCAATCCTGATGTATTGATGGCCAATCTCTTCCTTTCTTGAGGCCCACAAATGCCAGAACAAATATCCCCCAAATCACCCCTTTTTGGAAAGAGAGACAATCCGAGGTGTTTAGTAAAAGAGCATGGCAAGTTTTTTGAAGTTGTATTTTTTTTATCATAACTTTTTTATGAAGAAGAAAAAAAGAAAAAAAATCACAATTATTTTTTTTTTGTTACATCCTGTCACCAGTGCAGTACAGCGCCATCATATAACTGGTGTGTCAGTGATCAGGGTGTCACCAGTGCAGTACAGCGCCATCATATAACTGGTGTGTCAGTGATCAGGGTGTCACCAGTGCAGTACTGCGCCATCATATAACTGGTGTGTCAGTGATCAGGGTGTCACCAGTGCAGTACAGCGCCATCATATAACTGGTGTGTCAGTGATCGGGGTGTCACCAGTGCAGTACTGCGCCATCATATAACTGGTGTGTCAGTGATCAGGGTGTCACCAGTGCAGTACAGCTCCATCATATAACTGGTGTGTCAGTGATCGGGGGCACTGACTGGTGACAGTGTGAAAAAAAGTTATAATTAGAGTTGAACGGACACCTGGATGTTCGGGTTCGGCGGGTTTGGCCGAACTTCACGGAAACGTTCGGGTTCGGTACCGAACATTATCCGAACTTTACCCCGGACCCCGAACTCCATTGAAGTCAATGCCCCCCCCCCGGAGTGAAAGAACGGAGGTCCGTGTAAGTAAACATGGATCTCCGTTCTGTGAGGGGGGAAGGGCTGTGATCACAGCCTTCCTCTACATGGAAGCTGTGATCACTCCCCTTCTCCTGCTAGGGCAGCCCACACACAGTTAGAACACGCCCAGGGAACACTGTTAACCCTTAGAGCACCCCCTGCAGGTTAACCCCTTCACTGCCAATGGCATTTACACAGTAATCAGTGCATTTTTATAGCACTGATCGCTGTATAAATGCCAATGGTCCCAAAAAAGTGTCAAAATGGTCCGACATGTCTGCCCCAATATCGCAGTACCGCTAAAAATCGCAGATCGCCGCCATTACTAGTAAAAAATAGAAAAAAATAAAAACCCCAAAAATTAATTCTCATCATCCGTAAACGCGGCCACTTTTGCGCAAACCAATCAATAAACGCTGATTGTGATTTTTTTTATCACAAATATGAGGAAGAATATAAATCGGCCAAAACCGATGGAAAAAAATGTTTCTTTGTATTTTTTTTTTGTATTTGTATTTTAGCAAAAAGCAAGAAATTTGGGTTTTTTTTCAAAATTGTCGCTCATCTTTTGTTTATAACGGTGATCAGAAATGACGCAGCGATGATCAAATACCACCAAAAGAAAGCTCAGTTTGTGGGAAAAAAAGGACGCAAATTTAGTTTGGGTACAACGTCGCACGACCGTGCAATTGTCAGTTAAAGCAACGCAGCGCCGAATCGCAAAAAGTGCTCTGGTCCTAAAGTGTGAAATCCTTCTGGGGCTGAAGTGGTTAAATAAGTCCTGGAAAACTGCTAGAGGGCTACAAAAGGAAGAAAAATGGGAGATGTTATTATCACTGCAATCTGTCCCTCACAGCGCCGGCAGCATCCTCTCCCTACACTAACCTGAGAGCATGTGACATGCAGCACTACATGACTCCAGCCTCATATAGAGGCTGGGTCACATGATGCACTGGCCAATCACAGCCATGCCATTAGTAGGCATGGCTGTGATGGCTTCTAGGGAGAACCAGTGAAACGCTTGTTGATTGGCTGCCCTGCAGCTATTCAACATGCGTGATAAAATACCAGAACCCAGAACCCGAACCCGGACTTTTCCTCAAACGTTCGGGACACCCGAAAGTTTGGTACGGACCCGAACGTTACAGTTCGGGTTCGCTCAACTCTAGTTATAATTTTTGTTTATGATTTCCTTTAACACACTTTAACCTGAGCAATATAATGTTACATTGTACTACTCTGGGGAAGTGGTCAGGATTTTTTTTTTACACATTATGCTTGCCTATAGCAGTGAATGAAACTGAATTATTCAGTTTGTTTTGCTGTGATTAGCTGTGATTGGTCCTGTCTGTACCATGTGATCTCTGTGACCAATCACAGCTAGCAACACAATTGATGCTGTGAACAAGGCACTTTTGATGCTGAAACGCGTCAGCTTATGCTGCCTGTAACATGGATATGATGGAATAAATTGGGGATATTATCTGAACCTAGAAGTGCCGGCTCTTCCTTTGCACAATTGTACACAATGGATGACATGAAAGGAAGCTATCCATTGTGTACAATTGTCATGGGATCTGCTGTGATTGGTCACAGTGGTCACATGGTACCAGACGCGAGGCGGTACTCTGATCAGTCATCGCAAGCGGTGCTTTCTGACAGGACTAGACCTGTGCAATTCATTTTGTTCCGAATTAGTTTTTCGTTGAAATTTGACAAATTCATTTATTCGGAAATATTTGAATTAACAAAAACCCATTTAACAAATTTTCCGTAGATTCCAAAATTCAAAAATCCGAAAATAAGAATGAAAATCTGAAGATTCAAAAGAATGAAAATCCAAAAATAAGAACGAAAATTCAAAAGATTCATAAATCTGAAAATTCAAAAGAACGAAAATCCAAAAATAAGAATGAAAATCCAAAAACCCAAAAGATTCGTAAATCCAAAAATTCTAAAGAATGAAAATTCATAAATAAGAATGAAAATCAGAAAATTCAAAGATTTGTAAATCTGAAAATTTCAAAAGAACGAAAATCCGAAAATTCAAAGATTTATAAATCCGAAAATTCAAAAGAACGAAAATCCGAAAATAAGAATGAAAATCTGAGAATTCAAAAGAAAGAAAATCCAAAAATAAGAACGAAAATCCAAAAATTCAAAAGATTCCTAAATCTGAAAATTTTAAAGAATGAAAATCCATAAATAAGAATGAAAATCTGGAAATTCAAAGATTTGTAAATCCGATAATTCAAAAGAACGAAAATCCAAAAATAAGAATGAAAATCCGAAAATTCAAAGATTCGTAGATCCGAAAATTCAACAGAAGGAAAATCCAAAAATTCAAAAGAACGAAAATCCGAAAATTCAAAAGAACGAAAATCCTATAATTTGAAAACCTGAAAATTCTAAATAATAACTAACTAACTAATAATAACTATTACTAACAATGAAATTATAGGTACTGGAATTTCCTTTCAAATTTGGCTGTTAGTGAAAGTAACGAATACGAATTAATCCAAAGTTACGAATTATCTGAAATAACGAATGCCACATCTAAACAAATGAAAAGTAACAAATTAATAACAATAATAAATAATAATAAAAACGTTTTATTATTATTATTATTATTATTAATAATAAGTTGTTACTTTCCATTCGTTTAGATGTGGCATTCGTTATTTCAGATAATTTGTAACTTCGGATAAATTTGTATTTGTTACTTTCACTAACAGCCAAATTTGAAAGGAAATTCCAATAAATATAAATAATTTCATAGTTAGTAAAAGTTATTAATAGTTGGTTATTATTTTGAATTTTCAGATTTTCGTTCTTTTGAATTTTCGGATTTACGAATGTTTTAATTTTTGGATTTACAAATTTACGAATTTATTCGAAATAACGAATTTCGATCAACAAATGACCCGAAAAAGGAAAAAAAGAATAAAAGGAAAATGAACGAGTTCCTCAGCAGTGCGCATGTCTAGGCAGGACGTCACCCTGCTATAGGCCGCGGTGAGAAGGCGGTCAAAAGAAATGTTCAGCCTCTTTAAATCTGCAGCTTTTGCTAAAATAATCCCTGCTGATCCTGCCATGAAGGTCCCAGTGCAGGCACTTCCTGTTATAAGGTGACAACGCTCCGTCCCCTGTCTCATTTCTCCTCTTCTGTTGTCACCCTGTCACGTGGGCTTCCGAAGGAACATTTGCCATCTGTGTCCCCATTGAGAAGATTTATCTTTACTTCCTGTCTCATTGCCAAAACAGGAAGTGAGAGGATTGGTTCTGATAAACAAACGCACTTCTGATCGGTCAGCTGGCGGCGATGGATGGGGGATAGGCCTGTTATATAATCCTGCCGCCCAGGAATGAGTTTGCGTCCTGCCAGCCGCCTCCGTCACCCGAAAGAGGAAACAAAACCTCCGAAAATATTTTGGAATTTAAAATTGAAGACGAAGAAGAAAAAAAAAGCCATCCTGGGATGGCGTCATGGGCGGGAGGGTGTGTTAGTAAAAACATAAGCGAGCCGTACGCCCGTCACCATGGCAACCCGCCGCGCCATGCCAGCCAGAGGCCTCCGCGCCTAATCCCTCTTTCCAATTACGTGAAACTGTTTTTAATCTTCCCATCAACAAATTTGGCCGCGTTTCCCCGTAAATCTTCACAGAGCGCTAATCCCTTCCATCTTCGGGGGGGGGGGGTGGCGTTATTTCTCTTGGAAATAATTTATCACGGGAAAGCGTGGCGCGTTCCCAGTTTGGGGGGGGGGGGGGGGGGGTAGGTAGCGGCGGTCGACTGG
>BLSH010162019.1:93665-110716 GCA_018402905.1 Glandirana rugosa | reverse complement strand
CCCCCCCCCCCAGAGAGCCGGAGCATTGCGTGTATAAGGCATGTAAAATTCAAGTCAGTGGTCCACGGGATACAAAATTGTCAGTTTAGTGGTCTGAAAAATTGGTGACCACTGGTCTAGGCAAGTGGGCATATGTTTTTTTATTTACCCTGGCAGATATCTCCTCTCCCTTCCCGCTACTACGCAATATCTCCTCTCCCTTCCTGCTACTACGCAATAATATCTCCTCTCCCTTCCTGCTACTACGCAATATCTCCTCTCCCTTCCTGCTACTACGCAATGAGAATCTATTATACCTATTAAGAAAGCCCAGCACTACCTTTTTTGCTTTTCGGCAACTATGTTATTCCACTTGTTAAAGTAGGAGATCACCCTAAAATTATTTTATTAACATTAATGAACATTAAACAGACATATAACACATGTACCTCGATAAATGTATAGGATGCAGATGGCAAAAAAAAAACCTATTAGGAAAGCCCAGCACTACCTTTGTGTCTTTTGCAGACTGTATTATTCCACTTGTTAAAGTGGACGTTCACCCTAGGATTGCTCTATGAACATTAAACAACCATATAACACATGTACCTTGATAAATGCATACCACCATATCTGACATCTGTCTGTGCTCTGGTTGGCCAGCAATCAGCATGGGAAACTGTCGGCCATTAACCAGAAAGATTATGTAACTCATGGTGTTGTTCAGCGCCCCCCCATGTAATCTCTGACTTGTGATTACAAAGCCTGACTGTGAAACACTTCCTTTGTGCCCTCAAGCTGTGAAAACATAGATAGTATGAGGGGGGCCGAGTGACACCATTTGCATGGTTCCGCTGGGACAGATTTCAATGCTGATTGCTGGACAACCGGAGCGCTGATGAAACGCAAATATGGTGTTATACATTTATTAAGGTTCATGTGTTATATGACTGTTTACTGTTCACAGAATAGTTCTAGGGTGAACTTCCACTTTAACAAGTGGAATAATACAGTCTGGCAAAAGACGCAAAGGTAGTGCTGGGCTTTCCTAATATTTTTTTTTTTGCCACCTGCGTCCTATACATTTATCAAGGTGCATGTGTTATATGGCAGCTTAATGTTCATAGATTAAGTCTAGGGAGAGTTATCACATAACGCTGTTTGCCAAAAGACACAAAGGTAGTGCTGGGCTTTCTTTATAGGTTTTTTTGTCATCTGCATCGCATGCATTTATCAAGGTAAATGTGTTATATGGCTGTTTAATGTTCATAGAGTAATTAAAGAGTGACTTTCCACTTTAACAAGTGTAATAATACCGTCTGTCAAAAAGTACGCAGGTAGTGCTGGGCTTTCCTAATTTTTTTTCCATCTGTGTCCTATGCATTTATCAAAGTGCATATGTTATATGGCTGTTCAATGTTCATAGAGTCATTTAAAGGTGAACTTCCACTTTAACAAATGTAATAATACAGTTTGCCAAAAAGTACGCTGGTAGTGCTGGGCTTTCCTATTTTTTTTCCATCTGCATCCTATACATTTATTAAGGTACATGTGTTATATGGCTGTTTAATGCTCATAGAGTAATTGAAGGGTGAACTTCCACTATAACAAGTGTAATAATACAGTTTGACAAAAAGTATGCAGGTAGTGCTGGGCTTTCCTATTTTTTTTTTCCATTTGCGTCCTATACATTTATTAAGGTACATGTGTTATATGGCTGTTTAATGTTCATAGAATAATTCTATGATGGGATAACACTTAAATGGAGTAATGCAGTTTGCCAAAAAGCACACAGGTAGTGCTGGGCTTTCCTAATTTTTTTCCATCTGCGTCCTATAAATTTATTAGGTACATGTGTTATATGGCTGTTTAATGTTCACAGAATAATTCTAAGGTGGGATAACACTTAAATGGAGTAATGCAGTTTGACAAAAAGCACACAGGTAGTGCTGGGCTTTCCTAATTTTTTCTATCTGTGTCCTATGCATTTATCAAAGTATTTGTGTTATATGAATGTTCAATGTTCAAAGAGTACTTCAAGGGTGAACGTCCA
This sequence comes from Glandirana rugosa, assembly GCA_018402905.1. Classification (NCBI taxonomy): domain Eukaryota; kingdom Metazoa; phylum Chordata; class Amphibia; order Anura; family Ranidae; genus Glandirana; species Glandirana rugosa. The sequence goes on along the minus strand of BLSH010162019.1, from coordinate 108,684 downwards.
CTTTTAACAAGTGGAATAATACAGTCTGCCAAAAGGCACAAAGGTCGTTTCTGGGCTTTCCTACCGTTTATTTTCGCCATTTGCATCCTAAACATTTATCAAAGTACATGTTTAATGTATCAATTCAATATGCAGTGTAATTCTAGGGTGAGCTTCCACTTTCACAAGTGGAATAACACTATTTACCAAAAGACACAAAGGTAGTGCTGGGCTTTCTTAACAGTTTTTTTTTTGCCATCTGCATCCCATGCATATATCAAGGTACATGTGTTGCATGGCTGTTCATAGGGTAATTCCACCATGAACTTTCAATTTAACAAGTTGAATAATACAGACTGTAAAAAAGCAGACAGGTAGTGCTGGGCTTTCTTATTGGTTTTTTTTTTCATTTTTTTTCACATTTGCGTCCTATGCAGTTCTCAAGGTACATGTATCATATGGATGTTTAATGTTCATACAGTAATTCTAGGGTGAGCTAACACTTTAGGAAATTGCAATCTTTGTTGGAGGGGGTTGCCCTTCTTCTGTCTCAGTCGGGTCTATTTTTAGCACACAAGAGGAAGAGATTTTAGAGGACAGACCTTGTTTAGAGCGACACCTGTTGGCTGCAAGTGGTAAATATAATACATTCATAGGGAATACAACCTAAAAGCCCCATAGATCCCACAGGCGCTCTGGTTTAACATTCACCTTTGCCCGCTGCGCCCCGCCATGATCAGAGATATAATAAAACCCGCATAACCTGCTTGGCTGCCTGTTGGCCGCCTTCCATCTAAATGTCTCTGGCCTTCAATAAATCAAATGTGAGTGTCAGAGATCTGCCATCAATTGTGAAGGAGGCTTTACACATCGCTCTTCTATTGAGGACAGAAGTGAAAGGAGAGGCTGATAAGAGTCCTTCTATGGGGAGATTACACACATTTCACCCAGATGTTCTCCCAATGTACATTCCATCGATCGGCTCCTTGGCCGCCTCTCCTCTTCATACACAATGAGGCTCTGTCTTCTCTTTCATCTCACAAACCTCAACCTCAGAGGCTGACATAGCTGCAGCGCACCCTACGATAGCAGGCCGGCCCAGCCTAGGACTTTACCAGGCCTACAGATGGAAGGACGATGGAGGAAGAGTCACTGGAGAGGTGGCCCAGGAAGATCGGTTGTAGGTGCAGGTACATTGTCCAATGTTGCAAGAAATTAAAGGAACACACCCCCTAAAATTAGAAATCAAACGACCATGGCAACTTTTACAATCAACGTCTTAGGCTCCATTTACACGGGACGCTCCTTTGAACAACTTTTTTTGACAGCTAGAAGCCGATGTCTAAAATGGCCGTTTTGCCGTGTTTTGCATGCCGCGCAGGGCTGGTGCAAGGATTTTTGACACCCTAGGCGAAACCTCATTTTGCCGCCCCCCTATGCTCCACCCCTGACTCCACCCACTTTTCCCTGCCCAGCTTGATCAGCGCCAATCAAATGCAGCCTGATCAGCGCCAACCAAATGCAGCCTCACTAGCGCCAATCAATACAGCCTCACCTGTGCACATTAAATACAGCCTCACGGGGGACGGGGGTGGAGGGGGTAATTGGCAGATCAGTCACTATTTCTATATTCATTTGCAAATGGCATGTGATAATGCAATCTCATTATCTCAGTCAGACAATGTCAGTTTTTACATGAATCAATGCAGAGCAGCCAGTGACAGATCAACAGTGGCCAGGCACTGTAGGTGACAGTGCGCCCTAGGCGGTTGCCTACTCCGCCTATTGGTAGAGCCGGCCCTGATGCCGCATTTAGGTCTAGGAGCGTTTTTTTTAAAATGGAAACGGCTGTAAACGAAATGGTCCTAGACATGAGTTACTGCGTTTAGGCGCCTTTAGCCACATTTACAAGCTGTTTGGCATTTCAAATGCCTCTGAGCTGGCGTCTGAACCCATTTTTTTGCATTCCAAAAAAAGCCTTTAAACTCAACTGCCTGGAAACGACCTTAAACTACCCTGTGTACATGTACTCATAAGATAACATAGGGGAAAGTTCAGGGACAGCTGAAAAAAATGCCCAAATGCCTCTAAACATCCGTTTACCAGCAGCAGTGTAAATGAAGCCTTAGGTATATGGATTCTACACATTCCCCATAGGGGGCGCCAAACATCCCTGAACTGCTCAAACAAAGCCAAAAATTCACCTGGGGGACGTTTTAGGTACAAATAGAATTTACACAAATCTTACTGATAAAATGACTGATATTATTATTATTATTATTATACAGGATGTATATAGCGCCAACAGTTTGCGCAGCGCTTTACAATATGAGGGCAGACAGTACAATTACAATACAATTCAATACAGGAGGAATCAGAGGGCCCTGCTCGTTAGAGCTTCAAATCTAGGAGGGAGGGTTAAATGATACAAAAAGGGCAATAACTGTGGGGGATGAGCTGATTGAGAAGATAAGAAGTGTGTTTGTTAGGAGGAGGTAGGATAGGCTTCCCTGAAGAGAAAAGTTTTCAGGGATCGCCTGAAGGTGGATAGATTTGGGGACAGTCTGACAGATTGGGGTAGGGAGTTCCAGAGGGTGGGAGAGGCTCGGGAGAAGTCTTGGAGGTGAGTATGAGAGGTGGCGATGAGGGAGCTGGAGGGCAGGAGGTCTTGGGAGGAGCGAAGAGGACGATTAGGTTGGTATTTTGAGACTAGGCTGGTGATGTAGCTGGGAGCAGAGTTGTGGGTGGCTTTGTAGCTCATTGTTAGTATTTTGAATTTAATACGTTTGGCGAGTGGCAGCCAGTGGAGGGATTGGCAGAGAGGGGTGGCAGACACTGAACGGTTTGTAAGGTGGATGAGTCTGGCAGCGGCACTCATGATGGACTGGAGGGGGGATAGTCGATATTAGCTCATTCTCAAAGCGGCATCTTACTACATCTGAGTATGCGGTAAGAGACCACGCTCATTCGCTAAAAAATGCTACTAAAATACCGCATGCGCTATTTTATGAATTAATGCAGTATTTTAGTAGTGAAAGCCTGGGGTAATTTACCGGCAGCAGTAGCCGGCATCCTTAAACGCTGTAAGTAGCTGGTTGTTAAGAGCGGGCAGCTGCCAGTTCCTCAACCACTTGCCGACCGCAATTTACTGCGGCAATATGCAAAATCGCCGTATATAAATGGCGATTCACGCAGTTGCGGGCAGGTGCGCTCTTGTGCCCGCGGCATGCTGCGTGAGTGTGGCCGCGGGTCAGGCAGACTTGATGTCCACCGACGACCCGCGATCGCCTACTACAGAGACAGAACGAGGAGCCGCCAATGTAAATACGGCGATTTCCCATTCTGTCAGGGGACATGACAGTGATCTACTAATCCCTGTAATTGGGATCAGTTAGATCTCTCATGCCCCTGCCAGCCCAGCCCTCTCACAGTTAGAACACGCCTAGGGAACACAGTTAACCCCTTTCCTGCCAGCAACATTTAGGCCTCATACACACGGACGTTTCTAAAAAAATAAACAAAACGTCGGGCCCAACGTCAAGGAAAAAAAGTCAGCGTTTTTCTGCGTTATGCATCAGCGTTTTTGAGCGTTAGTGAGCGTCGGCGTCAATAGGCGTTTTTTTAAAAAAAATCATCCCTCTGCTATTTTTCAACCTAAAAACGTTGGCGTCAAAAAATGCCGGAAAACGGTGGTATAATAATAGGTGGCGTTTGTTGGCATATTGTGGCGTCGGCGTCAAAAAATGCCAAAACGTTACAGCCTCAGAACGCGATGGCTGTGGGTTCTAGTTTCAGCTCACTAACGCCGACGTCATCTACAGCTCAAAAACGCAGACGTTTTTATGGGGCCATTGACCAACATGGAGAGCTGCAAAAAACGCCAGAAAACGCCGGCGTCAAAAAACGTCCGTGTGTATGAGGCCTTATACAGTAATCAGTGGCTATTTTTATATCTGATCGCTGTATGAAAGTCAATGGTCTCAAAAAAGTGTCAAAAGTCTCCGATATGTCCGCTGCAATGTCGCAGTCCCAATAAAAATTGCAGATCGCTGCCATTACCAGTAAAAAAATAATAGTAATAAAAACGCCATAAATCAATTCTCACAGTTTGTATCAATCAATAAACACTTTTTGCGATTTTATTTACCTAAAACATGTAGAAGAATACATTTTGGCCTAAACTGATGAATACGTTTATTTTTTTTTATATTTTTTTTTTATGTATTATAGCAAAAAGTAAAAAAAAAATTTTTTTTTTTCCAAAATTGTCGCTATTTGTTTGTTTACAGCGCAAAAAATAAAAAACGCAGAGGTGATCAAATACCAAAAAGAAAGCTCTATTTGTGGGAAAAAAAGGACGTCAATTTTGTTTGGGTACAACGTTGCATGACCGCGCAAATGTCAGTTAATGCAACGCAGTGCCGAATTGCAAAAAGTGCTCTGGAGGGGGGTAAATCCCTCTGGGGCTGAAGTGGTTAAATATCGCATGCTGGGACCACTGCTTATTTACAGCATGCATTTATTTTTTTTTCCTTTTGTGAATTGACTTGAAGCTCAGGTTCACGTTGAGCCTGGGTTCACATTAGTGCGATCTTAGACATTGCATTCGATTCGCACCCGCAGCGCAGGTGCCAATCACATGCGATGTCTGTGCAGTGCGAGTTCAGCCATACAGTTTGTATGGCTGAACTCGCATTGGGTTTGCACAGAAAAAGGTGCAGGGACTTTTTACCCCGCACTACAATCGGATCGCATGGGTGTTCTCACCTATGCGATCCGATTCCTGTGCGAGTTGACAGTTTGCACTGCGATCTGTGAACCGATCTGGGGGCGTCATTAACAATGTATTGACACCTGCAGCGGCTCGCAGAAGGCAGTGTGAACTGCGGGAGAGGTGCGAATGCGGGAACCGGCGCTGGAATCTCACATCGCACCAATGTGAACCAGGGCGGAATGCGGGTTAGTGTGCGAGTTCAGATGACCTCACACGATTTCAAACCAACAACGCAGTCCAACTTCGGGGGGTGATTTGACAGACATCTGAGCGGGTTCATGCACACATCTATTCAGATCACCCCCAAAGTCACCAAAAGTAGTACAGGATGGTGCTATTGCCGGTCGCCCACGTTCACATTGGGCCAATTTGGCATGCGATTTGAAACCAAATCCTTGGCTGTTACCAGTGTTTTGTCAAAAAAGCCAATTCATCAAGATCTCTAATTACGTAACTTCTGGTTATTGTGAACCGTCCGTAATTGGAGATTTTGATGACTCTGCTGATACATTCTGCTGCACAGTATTATGAGCGGATATTGTTTGTCCACTCCGATACTAACCAACAAAATGGCTGCCTCCGCGGTGGCGACAACTTTTTCCTCGTTACCCGCTGTTGTGTCAAAACAGCAAAGTCTTCATATACTGGAGTGTATACGGTTCCCGGTGTTGTGTCAAAACAGCAACTCCTCAAAATCTTTTCAATTACGGACGGTTTACAGTAACCGGAAGGGACGTAATTAGACATGTGCAATTCACTTTGTTCCAAATTCGTTATTGTTATTGTATTTTTTGAAATTCGGGAATTCGGACGAATCCGAAATTCGAAATTCCGAAATTTTCAGAATTTTCCTTTTTTTTTAATTCGAAAATTTGGTAATCCGAAAATCCGAAATGCGGCCATTCGGAAATTCAGTAATTGGAAAAGCCGAAAAGCCAAAATTCAGAAATCTGAAAACCGAAATTACTAACTACTAATAACAACAAAACAAACTACTTAAATATCTATTAAATTATAGGAATAGGAATTTCCTGGAGAATTTGTCTGTTAGTGATAAATTTCGGATTTAAGTTCACTAACAGCCAAATTTGAAAGGAAATTCCAATACCTATAATGTAATAGTTATTTATTAGTTAGCTATTACTTCACATTTTCTTTCTTAATTTCAAATTTCCGAATTTTCGGATTTTTTACTTCCGAAATTACGACTTTTCGAATTTCGACATTTTTCGAGTTCCGAATTACCGAATTCGCAAATTTCTCAATTTCCGATTTCTGAATTCTAAATTTTACGAATTCCCGAATTTCCCGAATTTCTGAGAAAAAAAAAAATAAGCGGAAACAAACAAACAAATTTTTCGGCCGCGCACATGTCTATTAGAGATTTTGATGAATTGGCTCTTTTGACAAAACACCAGCAATAGCCACCGATTTGGCATGCGATTTGACATTTCAATGTGAACGCGGAGCTCTCTTCTGTTTTGTGGGTTATTACTGAGCATTTATGCTTTGAGCAGTAAATACCCGGCACAGTGGTGTAGTGGATAGCACTTTCGCCTGGCAGAAAAAGGGTCGCTGGTTGGAATCCCAATCACTACACTACCTGCCTGGAGTTTGCATGTTCTCCCTGTGCCTGAGTGGGTTTCCTCCGGGTACTCGGGTTTCCTCCCACACTCCAAAGATATGCTGGTAGGTAAATTGGCTCCTGTCTAAATTGGCCCGAGTATATGTATGAATGTGAGTTAGGGTCCTTAGATTGTAAGCTCCTTGAGGGTAGGGACTGATGTAAATGTAAAGCGCTGTGTAAATTGACGGTGCTATATAAGTACCTGAATTAAAAAATAATAAATAAAGAGATAGTAAACTGACATTTTCAGGATGGCATATGGTATTCGGGAGAACTCCTAGATACTGCATACAATCTGCTTTTGTGAAAAGAGCCCATTAAGGCCCCTTTCACACTTATGCGGCTTGTCCTGCGACTTGGGACTGCAAAGTCGCATGACAAGTCGTGCCCCATGATTTTCAATGAGTACCATTCATATCCGTGTGACTTCAAGTCGCACCGATTTCAAAGTAGTCCCTGCATTACTTTGGTCCGACTTTGATGCGACTTGGTCCATAGACCTCAGGATTACACAGGCATTGCTTCAAGTCACGCCAAAACCGCGGCAAAAAATCACAGCAAAATTGCGCGACTTTCAAGTCGCCCAAGTGTGAAAGGGGCCTACTTGATACAATGTCTGCAATCATCTAAAGCCTCGTACACACGGGACGACGATCGTATACAACAGGTCATAAGAACGACCGTTGTATGCAAAATCGATCGTTAGTATGCGCGATTAAAACAGCCAACATACGACGGTCGTACAAGGGGAGTTGTATGAGCAGACTAGAAAACTTGGTCGTACCAACAAGCGGTCATACGACCGTTGTATCGTGTGTACAGAGAAGTTGGTACAACAAGTATTGTGCAAAACACGCAAGTCAGGAACGGCCGGATGCAAATTACATGCACCTGAAAGTTCTTCCTGTGGTCGTACGATCGTGTAGTGCAGTCAGTATGCAAGTTACATTATCCAACATACGATCTGAGATGATCGTAAGTACGATCGTCGTCCCGTGTGTACGAGGCTTAACATTCCAAACTCCCAGACTGACCAATCAGATACACAGCGTCTGGTCACATGACACTGATCATGTTTATTCAGTATACAGCTGAACTCAATCTGAATTCAATATACAAATCAAAATCATTGATCAGTGTGTGAATGTGAGTTCCTCTGCGGCCTCCAGGTGTACCGGGACTGAAACTGCTTCCTCTGATTTCACCGCACACTGTGAGCTTCTCTGCTCATTCACCCAATGTTTCCCATCATGGGGAATGTTACCGCTTAACCTCTACAGGTCCGCGCTATTGACAAAAGACGTCAACAGCGCGGACCTGAAAATCCGGGTGGACGTCCATGGACGTCCGCCCCTTTACACGCCCCCTGCGCGCTCTGGGCGGCGGGGGCGTGCCCGCGGGTCGGGCGGACTCGATGTCCGCTCCTGACCCGCGATCGCCGTACAGAGCAGTAGAACGGGGAACCGCCGATGTAAACACGGCGGTTCCCCGTTCTGTGACAGGGGACAAACAGATCTACTGATCCCTGTCACTGGGATCAGTTAGATCTGTTATGTCCCGGCCAACCCATCCCCCCCACAGTTAGAACACACCCAGGGAACATTGTTAACCCCTTCACTGCCCCCTACAGGTTAACCCCTTCACTGCCAATGACATTTATACAGTAATCAGTGGACATTTAAATTTCTGATCGCTGAATAAATGTCATTGGTCCCAAAAAAGTGTCAAAAATGACCGACATGTCCGCCCGGATATCAAAGTCCCGATAAAAATCGCAGATCGCCGCCATTACTAGTAAAAAAAATAATAATAATAAAAACGCCATAAATCAATTCCCATAGTTTGTAGACGCAATAACTTTTGCGCAAACCAATCAATAAACGCAGATTGCGATTTTTTTTACCAAAAATATGTAGAAGAATATAAATCGGCCAAACCCAATGAATAATTTTTTTTTTTTATTTTTTTTTGGGATATTTATTAGAGCAAAAAGTAAAAAATATTGTTCTTTTTTCAAAATTGTCGCTCTTTGTTTTGTTTATAGCGCAAAAAATAAAAACCGCAGAGGTGATCAAATACCACCAAAAGAAAGCTCCATTTGTGGGGAAAAAAGGACATCAATTTTATTTGGGTACAACGTCGCACGACCGCGCAATTGTCATTCAAAATGCGACAGCGCTGAAACCTGAAAATTGGTCTGGGCAGGAGGGGGGTTTAAGTGCCCAGTAAGGAAGTGGTTAATAATGAGAGGGATCCTCAGACGAGGAGCGGCCAGACGGGAGGTCACAGAGTCCATGGATGGGTGTGAAAAGGAGGATCTTGGGAATGAATGTGAAGATGCGTTCAGAATTTATTATTAATCCCCCCATCGCCCACTTAGATGACTTTATTCCATCATAAATGCAGCAACCCCACCCCCGAATCTGCTCCCTGCCCCCCCCCCCCCGGAGACCTGATTATCTGTCCTTCTCCATGTATATTCCTGCAAATGTAGACTTCTCCCTCTCCTTCCCATACACAAGGCATCGCTCAGAACTTATTAACTCCACTTTTGTGAGAAAAAAAAAAATAGCAAATAAAAAAAAACCTAACATTTACAATTGTTACACAAGTCAAATCATAATTGAATGTTATTAAAAATTCCCTTTCCTTCTCAATCTGCAGCTGCTGTATTTTTTTGTAAAACGCAATATGGCCCCCTGGGGGCGCTCTGTACACAGGTGGTATACAGGACACCCCCCAGAAATGTCATTTCCTGCTCGTGTGATTGGCTCACTGATTTTTGCCAGAAGTCTGCACTGAGATACAAGTCAGATGTTGGCATCCCCTGCAATAGGAATGTCATTTTTGGTGAGATGCCCCCAAAGGGAAATCACGTCTAAAGGCAGACCCTGCCACTTTCCTCATTAGAGCCCCGCAGGTGCAGCAGCTGATTCGTGATTCTAAAGCCACTCCCGTTCACTTTTCACTCCACAGATGGACACAGAGAACCAAACAGCTATTTCTTCAGAATAACAAAAGGAGACTATGAATTGTTGTGTAATAAACCATATAGTTCAGAGAGGTTTACCCACATCCCTAGAATACATGTTCAAGTACCGGAAAACCCCCACAGGGACTTTCAAGGGAAACCAACTCCACAAGAATGAAATAAAAGTTTAAATTCAAACTTTATTGTATCATTTAAAAAGAGCCCAAGCATGGGACTCGAGGAAAGGACATGAACAATTGCAATTGGAATAGAGCAAGTATAATACATTACAGACACATGGGCAAATAAGGCATGTGGATATGACAGTAGAGATACATAAGAACACCTAATGCCCACTGACTCTGCCAGGGGGTGGCAGAGGTCCCCCCCGCAGGTGCAGCAGCTGATTCATAATTCTAAAGCCATTCCCATTCACATTCACTCCACAGATGGACACAGAGAAACAAACAGCTATCTCTTCAGAATAACAGAAGGAAGGAATCTGCTACAAAGGGGGGGGGGGGGGGGGTCATAACAAAAGTGCAAGTACTCTTTAAGCCCATTTCCAAGGGGTTGGCCCCCGCCATGGCGCACCCCTCCCCCGCAATGGAGCACCCCTCCCCCTAATTGGACCACCCCTCCCTACACTGAAGCACCCCTCCTTTCCCCATTAGCTTTAAAAAAAAAAATTGTATACATACCTTATTATTAGCCTTTTGTCTTCTCCAGAACACACTGCAAACGCACATGTAAAAAATGCACTACAAACACAATACAAATGCAATGTAAACGCACATGCAGTGAACGCAGGCATTGCAGTGTGGACAGGCCCTAAGACAGCTGTGCTGTGCCATGCACTGTACAGTAGAGGGCTTTTTATTTCCTCCTCGCCATAACCTTCTGGGCTGATTCACACTTTATCAATCTGCTGCAATGTATTAATGCACATGCGTTACCACGCATCATTTCGCATGTTACAGTGCATGCAGGTAAGGCAGCCTGCTTGCCATGAAAGGGTTTCCAATGTAACGCAACTGATGGCTCATTTTTAGAACGCAGCACATCACAATGTGTGGTATCTGCATTGCAGTACATTGCATTCTACTAAACGGTGTGTTGATATGCCATTCACAGTAAATGGCACCGGAATGCACCAGACATGTTTTGCTGCAGTATAACCTCTGGGTCATTGATTTTAGTACAGATTTCCTATAAGCCACATGTGTCAAACACAAGACCTGTGGGCCAAATGCGGCCCACCAGGCCATTCCATGTGGCCCTCACTCCTCTCTTGCAGCTACGACACCCCCCTCATCTCTGCCCCCCCCCCCACCTTGTCTCAGCAGTCGGCAGCAGACAGGAGGACAGAACTCCTCCTCCAGATCCTGAGCCTCCCTGTGCAGATGCAGCGCACTTTTGTCTCTGCCTCCCCTGATCTCTGCATTCAGCAGACTCCAGTCTTCCCCTGGTCCTCCTCCAGACCCTGCACTTTCTGCTTCCCAGTTCTGCCCCCAGATTCTTCCCGGCAGCACAAAGTAGGAGGGGGGGGGGGTGCACAGTGATGTAAGGGAGGGTGGCTTTTGATGGTGGAGGGATGGAGTGCTCTGGACTAGAGTTGAGCGAACCCGAACTGTAAAGTTCGGGTTCGTACCGAACTTTGCGGTGTTCGGGACCCGAACCTTTGAAAAAAAGTTTGGGTTCGGGTATTTTTTTCCCGCTTGTTGAATAGCTGCAGGGCAGCCAATCAACAAGCGTTTCACTGGTTTGCCCTTAGAAGCCATCACAGCCATGCCTACTAATGGCATGGCTGTGATTGGCCAGTGCATCATGTGACCCAGCCTCTGTATGAGCTGGAGTCACGTAGTGCTGCATGTCACATGCTCTCAGGTTAGTGTAGGGAGAGGATGCTGCCGGCGCTGTGAGGGACAGATTATTTATTATTTCCCTATCCCCATTTCTTTGTAGGGCACTTGTCCTACTCTTACCCCCACTTTTCTTCCTTTTGCAGCCCTCTAGCACTTTCCAGGACTTTTTTGCAGCCATTTTTGTGCCCAAAAGTTTGGGTCCCTATTGGGGGTTCGGGGTCCAGGGTCAAGTTCGCACCGAACCCGAACTTTTCCACGAAATCCCGAACATCCAAGTGTCCGCTCAACTCTACTCTGGACATCTAGTTGTACAGATACAACCGGTCCTTTGAGGGTAACCATAATGCTGATGCCGCCATCCATTAAATTGAGTTGACACCCCCCAGCTATAAGCCAACAGATCCGATGTACAGAGCTTTGCCGCTCAGCCTTGCAGATCACTTTTGCCAGAAAGGTGCAAAAAAAAAAAAAAAGAAAGCAGACGTCTGTCTTCCTAAATATGGATGGAAATTTTCATTCATAGAATAAAGAAGAGCGAAGTGCTCAGCAAGAGGAACGCAAACAGCGGCTTGTTACTAAGTAACACACGGGGTGCCCTGCAACAAACTTTCATTTCATCTCCAATGACTCCACACCAAGTGTTTTCAGATGTTTGATTTTGTAGGTCAAATTCCGCCTTTGAGACAAATTTCTTAGAAAAATGTTGTATTTGGCCGGAGCCGCCCGTGTAATGCTGTTTGTCCTCCAGACTGCTACCTGGCAGGATCACCCGATGCACCATGAAAGGCCCCAGTGTGCTCCAGGAGAGAGGAGCAGAACGCGGCTGGGACGCTATTTTGCTAACGTTACCTTGGCTGGGAGTGCGGTTGGGAGGAGGACGGATTTGGATAGAACTGCGTAGGCTTGTTTAGCGTTTCTGATCTTATTTCTAAAATATACAGTTTAGGAAAACACGCCGGTCTGTAGGCTTTGATATGGTCAGATCTCCATTTTTTCCAGCCCAAACTTTTTTTTTTTTTAAATACATATAAATCAAATCAATGAATGGGTTTCAGTAGAATGTCTTTGGAAGCACCTGGAGAAATAACAGTCAGCTGGTCAATGAGTCCTACGTTTATTTAAAGCAATTCTGCCTCCTTTACTGCACCCAACACCTTTTCTGGGTGTGAGCTGACGGAGACGAAACCTCAGAGGTGCTGAGCAAGGCTGAATCTCTTGTGCCGATGTTCCTTCAAAGTAGGGTTGCCACCTCATCCCTTTAACACAGGACACCTACACCTACACAGGGTCTGAGGCTAATTTAATGCATAAAAGGCACCAAATGAGTTTAACCACCTCCCACCCGGCCACTGTATATGTACGTCCAAGTGGGAGCTTCCCCGTTCTGACAGGACGTGTATTTACGTCCTGCAGAAAGGGTACTCGCAGCACGGCCACGCGGCACGCTGCGGCTAGATCCTGTGATCATTATGATCCAGCTGAGCAGAGATCGGGATATGGGCGCTCTGATTGGCCCTCCCGATCATGTGACGGCTGTGTCCAATCACAGCCGTCACATTGTAAACAGAGACGAACGTCTCTGTGACAGTTCTCCCCCCGCCGAGCTCAGTGAGAGCTCAGTGGGGGGGGGGGGGGGGAGCTGCAGCTATGTGACAGCTCTCTGCATGATGAGGATTTCATGCAGAAAGCTGTCACAGATCGCCCCCCACACAGTGCACCAAGCACACTGATACCCCTGTCCCCATACACATAAGTGTCCCCATAAAACAGTCCCCAAAACATCTGTTTGTCCCCATCACATCTGTCACCATACACAACATCTGTCACAGTCCCCAAAACATCTGTCACAGTCCCCGTCTCATCTGTCACCATACACAAAACATCTCTATGTCCCCATCACATCTGTCACAGTCCCCGTCACATCTGTCTGTCCGCCAACACCAAATAAACCCCGATTTGGGTTATTTTTACCAAAGAAATGTAGCAGTATCATTTTTGGTTAAAATTTATGAAGAGAAATTACTTATTTGCAAAATTTTATAACAGAAATGAAGAAAAATGCATTGTTTTTGAAAATTTTCAGTCTTTTTTAATTTATAGCGCAAAAAAATAAAAAACCCAGGGGTGATTAAATACCACCAAAAGAAAGCTCTATTTGTGTGAAAAAAAATGATAAAAATTTCATATGGGCACAGTGTCGCATGACCGCGCAATTGTCATTCAAACTGCAACAGCGCTGAAAGCTGAAAATTGGTCCGGGAAGGAAGGGGGTTTAAGTGCCCAGTATTGAAGTGGTTAATTACCACCTTAATCAGCCACAGAACAACCTGTGTAATTAATGTGCAGTCATGTTGAAATAGGAAGGGGCCATCCTAGGGTTGCCACCTCATCCCTTTAAACCCGAACACATATGAATTACACAGGCTTTGTGGCTGATTAAGGTGGTAATCAAACTCACTTGGTGACTTATCTGCATTTAATTAGCCTCAGAACCTGTGTAATTCATAAGTGTTCGGGTTTAAAGGGATGAGGTGGCAACCCTAGGCCATCCCCAAACTGTTCCCACAAAGTTGGGAGCATGAAATTGTCCAAAATGTCTTGGTATGCTGATGCCTCAAGAGTTCCCTTCACTGGAACTAAGGGGCCAAGCCCAACCCCTGAAAAACAACCCCGCACCATAACCCCCCCTCCCGCCAAATGATTTGGACCAGTGCACAAAGCAAGGTCCATAAAGGCATGGATGAGTGGGTGTGGGTTGGAGGAACTTGACTGGCCTGCACAGAGTCCTGACCTCAATCCGACAGAACAACTTTGGGATGAATTAGAGCGGAGACTGTGAGCCAGGCCTTCTCATCCAATATCAGTGCCTGACCTCACAAATGCACTTCTGGAAGAATGGTCAAACATTCCCATAGGCAGGCCTGTACTGGCCATTGGGACTGCCGGGAGTTTCCCGGTAGGCCGATGACTCAGTGGGCCGGTTTTTATGCAGAGTTTGGCAGCAGCGGGAGCGTGGCAGCAAACAGCAGCGGGATTCAGGGAAGGTGGCCAGCGGGAGGACAGTTAGTGATGTGACAGCCCCGGAGGGAGAAGAGCTTCACCTTCTCCCTGACCACCGAAGAGGCGAGCAGGAGTGGGCGCAGCCACCCCGGCGCTCCCAGAGCCTCGATTCCTCCACCACAAGAACAGTGCGGCCCGGGCCGGGCTGGAGGACAGACTGACTGGGCCCCGGAGGAAGAGGACAGACAGGAGGCGAAGGCTGCCAAGGAGCCGCAGGAAAGAGCAGAGCAGCAAGAGCACCCCCGGAACAAGAGGGAGACTCGGCACTGCCGCTGCTGGCATCAGGTACCCGGCATCCTACACATACCTGACCGCACACAGAGCCTGCATGGGGGGGGCAGAGCAGGGATTACAGATAGGGACAGTGCTATGTGGTCTACCTCAGGCGCTCCCTGTCTCTCAGACCCCCCTGCTGTCTCTCAAACCCCCCCTCTGTCTCTCAAACCCCCCCTCTGTCTCTCAGACCCCCCTCTGTCTCTTAGTCCCCCCTGTCTCTCAGCCCCCCTGTCTCTCTCAGCCCCCCCTGTCTCTCTCAGACCCCCCTGTCTCTCAGACCCCCCTGTCTCTCAGACCCCCTGTCTCTCAGTCCCCCTTGTCTCTTAGGGGGGGTCTGAGAGAAAGGGGGGTCTGGAGAAGGAGGCCCCGGGTCAGTCAGACAGGAGGTCGGGCCGGGCCCGGCGTGACAAGAACACCACCTCCTTAGCTCCGAGACCCTCGCGGCCCCACCGACGCGGGTGAGGACG
>BLSH010162019.1:45690-78566 GCA_018402905.1 Glandirana rugosa | reverse complement strand
CCCCGGCCCCTCATCCAATCACCCTGAGCGGAGGCTCAGGGCAGCCAATCAGCCTATGCATGGCCGCAGGAAGAAGCGCACATGCATAGGCTTGAATGGCCGGCCAATAGGCTCACTTAGTTGGCTGTCATGTGAGAGCCAAAGAGCCGAAAAGAAAAAAAAAAAAAGAAAGTCAATGTACCGGCGCCACCTAGGTGGGCGGGTTGACTTTTTTTTTTTTTTTTTTTTCCGTCTTTTGCCGGCGGGGAGGCGGCGCCCCAGCGCCCCTCCCACACCAGCCGCCACTGTTTCTTATACTGTAGCAAAGAACTTCATTGCTATAAGCATGCATTTTACTGAATGAAATTGATTCATTCAGTTTGTTTTGTTGTGATTAGCTGTGATTGGCCAGAGCTAATCACATGGCACAGCTGGGCTGTGATTGGCCCTGTCTGTACCGTGCGATCACTGTGACCAATCACAGCTACCAACACAATTGTACACAATGGATGGCATGAAAGTGAGCCATCCATTGCTTACAACTGTCATGGGATCTGCTGTGATTGGTCTCCAGGGGAGGGCTGGGCTGGGGGGGCAGGGTGGCAATTGCCCCCCAGGCCACCCTAACTTACATTCAAAATGGCCGAATCACACTTTTTTATTCTTGTGGAGGAAGGAAGTAGGGGCCAGGGGCGCAGCCACCAACTAACTGCAGGCAAAGGGGGGAGCCCAGGGCCCATGGAAGAAACCATGGATTCCGCTGGGCCCATTGGGCTGCCTCGGGGGGGGTGCTGCTGGATTACACAGAGCGGGGATCTCCCGCTTGTAAATCTGTCTATCATAGGAGCTGGTCTAGGAGGCGGGACTTCATATGACAGCAGCCGCGCTAGGTAAGTGGGAGATCCCCACTCTGTGTAATCCGGCGGCTCTCCTCTCTCTGCATTGCAGGCTGCATGGCACTGATGAGGCTGCGTTGATGGGCACTGGTCAGGCTGTGCTTATGGCCACTGGTGAGGCTGCATTGATGGGCACTGGTGTGGCTGTATTGATGGGCACTGATCAGGCTGCATTGATGGACACTGGTGAGGCTGCATTGATGGATACTGATGAGGCTGCATTGATGGGCACTGATGAGGCTGCATTGACGGGCACTGGTGAGGTTGCTCATTGGTTGCTGTTAACATTAAATTATGTTACCACATTGTATCATATTTGTCTTGCTTCATAACATTAATATCCGTTATAAAACCAGGTGGGCATGGATGGTGAGCTGATTCGGTGGTTCAATGGGCCACTTGACTGGATTTGCCCCCCAGGCCTAAGGCTGCCAGCCCTCCCCTGTTGGTAACAGAGGGCACATGGTACTGGCAGTGAGCTGGTGTTCTGCCCAAGTGTCAAACTCGGCAGAATGCCAAACCTGCGTCACTTCCGGTTTCACCGGTACACTAATCAGTCATCTGCTGTGTCCAATGGACATATGATGTCCACCCAGATCAATGAAAGTCCCGTCTGACTGTCATTTTGCTACAGGTGGGAAATGGTTAACACGTTGAATGTATGACAGGGTGACAACACAGGAACATAACTGGGTGGCTGTTTTTATCCCATAACTGGAAGTGCTTGAACGGGATCCTTCCTGGCAGGATCACCAAGGAAAGTTTTAATGAAAACTGCAGATTTATAAATATTGAAAATGAGTTTTAAATAGACATGCACCTATTAACGTGTACATGAGAATTAATGATTGAATTTACACTTTAAGCTATTTGCCTGGTCTGGACATCTATATGTGGGGAAGTTGTACAGAATATATCATCAACGCCTCGGTGTTATCATAATGTGAGCAGCTTTATATTCGCACAATGGCGATAAGATAAAGTGGTGTGCCCTCGGAGGGCCGTGCTGGAGAGAGGCGCTATTTTAGAAGTACTGTACAGCCTTTGATGTCAGTGCATTAGAGGAAACTATCTAAAGTTCAAAGGAAGTCCAATATCCACTCCAATCCCCGAGGAGAAAACATTCTTGACCTTCTCACCCTGAAGGCTTCCAATACAGCAATAATATGTGACGGCTTACTTTAGCACTTCAGAGATGAATGGGAGTGGTCGCTCCATTTATGCCACTTAAAGGTCAGCTATGAAGGGCTTGGCTGGCACAGGTTTCTCCTAACTAAACCCTGCCTGCAACTTCTCTGGCTTTAGTTGTATACCAATCAATAATAGGCTGCAGCTGCTGCCTGTTGGGAACCATCAAGCTTTGGGTTTGAATGTATGAGATAATGAGGTAGCGTTGGACCTTCTAGAGAGGGACTCCTTATGGCTGCTCAGCTCATGGTGGGATTACCGATCCACTGGTCTCTTTAAAGTAGAGTGCTTTTAATCACAGCGGGTGAGGATTTCTCTTAAAGCGAAGTCTAAAAGTGCTTCTGGTCATTCAAATTGTAGATCATTTGTATCAAGTATAGGAAACATAGCCAGCATGTTTCAGAATTAGACCCCTTCTTTAGGGCTAAAGACTTGGAAACATGAATCTATCCTTGATGGTTAGGGGATGCCTGGTAGGATGCCTTCAGCAAGGCTGAGTTGCACTCCAGTTGCCTGGGTGCATTATAGACCTGGCAAACAGAGTATGGGCTACATCCTCTGAAGGTATCCTGTCAGGATCCACCACTCCACCACCAAACCACCACCAATCCAAGACCAATCCACCACCAAACCACCATCAATCCAAAACCAATCCACCACCAATTCAAGACCAATCCGCCATCAAACCACCACCAATACAAGACCAATTCACCAGTCTGTAGCTTGCTGAATTTATAGTACATTATTACTGTTACACATTTTTTATGTTTTAGGACAATTTTTAAATTGACCTTGAGTTTGAGAACTAAGGTAAGCAGACTCTTGGTGGTCTTTAAAAAAAACAGAACACCCTCAGCCTAGCACATCCTCTGCTTCCTTTTTGATATCTTTTATGCTTATGGTCACCATACCTTGATGTTTGGTAAGAAATCCCAGTTCGGTGATGGTTGAAGGTAACTAATGATCCAAAGTTTCTTTCGTAAGTCAGCAGACTCTTGGTGGTCTTCAAAAAACCTGAACATGCACAACCTAGCACATCCTCCACTTTCTTTTTGATGATTTTTAGTGTTATGGTCATCATACCGTGATATGGGATAATTACCAAAGAAAGCTTAGCTCAGTAGTGGACTAAAGGTTAGTCACGATTCAATATTTCTTTAGTAATTTGGCAAGCTTTCTTTCATTGGTTAAAAGACTCTTGGTGGTCTAAAAAACCTGAATACACCTAACCTAGCACATCCTCCACTTCCTTTTTGATGTTTTTATGGTTATGGTCACCATACCTTGATATTTGAGAAGAAATCCCTGCTCAGTGGTGATTGAAGGTTACAATAATCCAATATTTCTTTAGTAAGCCATCAGACTCTTGGTGGTCTTCAAAAAACCTAAACACCCCTAGCCTAGCATGTTCACTTCTTTTTTGATATTTTTGTATGGTTATGGTTATCATATCATGATATGGGGTAGTTACCAAAGAAAGCTCAGCTCTGGTGGTTGAAGGTTACTGATTATCCAATAATGTTTAAATAATTCGGCAGATTCTTGGTGGTCTTCAAAAAAGCTGAACACCCCTAGCCTAGAACATCCTAAAGTTCTTTTTTTGATATTGTTTTCCTGTTATGGTCACCATACCTTGATATGGGATATTTGTTGAAGAAAGCTTAGCTGAGTGGTGGACTGAAGGTTACTGATGGTCCAATATTTCTGTAGTATGTTGGCACAGTTTGCCAAGTTTTGGGAATTCTGGTCTGGGAATTAGATGTACAAACTATCATGATGATTGGCATGTCCATATGACCAAATTGGGTTAAACCAATAAAATGTATTTCTTGTCATCATTGTACAGCATCTGGGCAAATGTACAGTATATATGATGTGAAGACTAAATTGATTGTTGCACTAATATTTAACCAGAAAAGAAAAAAAAGACCGTAACCCATCAGAGCTCACAATAACCCATAGATGACATACCAGCCCTTCTGACAGTTGACATATTGCCTCTGGGCCTCATCATGGGCATACCTTACAAGAGATTACCCTCTTCTGGATCTTACAAATAAGAAGTCCTAGATTAGACAACTAGTTATTGTCTTTTAATGCCCAGACCATAATCCTTGTAATGATACGTTCAGAATTTCTATGATATTCCCTAGAAATGCATGCAGTCATATCCGTATATCCCCAGGATGAGTTGCTTTCCTGGCTTTTCCTATAGATGGCTATAGTTTGCTTAATACATAACTTCCAAAAAATGAATTACAGCATAGTGATGAAATCATAAGCACAGAGCTATGGTATGTAGACTCCCATGTGGTAAACGCACGTTATCTCGCTCTCCGCATTCCATAGTACAATTCACAATTGGAACTCCATATGAAAAACAGTGTGACTCACTCATATCAATGAAAAGCCAAATCCAATATTTCTTACATAATATGAATTCCTACAAGTGGTGGTGTCCAAAGGTGGCCTGATGAAATACATTGCTTATGTTGCACAGTTGGCCAAGGGTTAGCAATGCTGCCTAGTAGTCCTATGGTCCAGATAAGCCCAAAGCAAAACTAGGTAGCAGGGCAAGTAGGACACAAAGGGTTAATCCAGTATTATTATTATTCACTTAGGGGGTGGTATAGGAGGGGTTTGCAGACTAAGGAAGGTTGGGGTCCAGAGCTCGGTGGTCATCAGATGAAGAAACAGCTTCCCACCCTCCCGCCCTTTGGACTGGACGTCTTGCAATGGCTGTTGTAGTGGTGTGGCGGTTGGGATCTTTGGAGGCCTTCTAAATTTATAGCGATACATCATAGTGGGGAACCATCTATGGTATGGGGTCCTCGGTAAGATGCCAGTTAACCGAGTTTTAACTGGGCATTATGGCATATGTGTATCTGCGTTGGAAGGTGGAGAGTTTGGGATCGTCCTCAAGTCGGTGTGTAGCGGCTGGGGACCTTGTGTGTCATGCAGATACAAAAATCGATTTGGGGTCTTTTCAGTGCCTTCAAAGATCAGCAACCTGGTTTAATATTTTTCTGTGAGATTATTGTTTTTGTAAACAAAATGTGTTATGGTTATTTGTTAATAAATGACCTGTATGGCCAATTTTATTCTAAAAAGGGTGACTTGAGTTATTTACTATTGGGTAACAAGGAAAGGGAGTAGTAGTGGTAAGGTGGAGGTTGCATCTGTCTTACCATAGTCATGAGTTCATCGGCACTGTCTAGATTCACTCTGCCAAGTGCCACATCCCTCTTATAATATAGAACATAGAAAAAACCCTGTTGGTGGGACTTTAACCACTTGCCGACCGCCAACCGCAGGTTGACGGCGACAAGATAGCTCTATTAAGCAAATCGCCGTCATATGGCGGCGGCTGCCAGATTGTGCACTGTGAGCGCACGCGCGTCGCCGGAGGCGCGCTCACTGTGTCCGGGGGGGGCCAAGGAGTGGGTAGGGCTACCCACGATGCCCCCCCCCGCAGTGAAAGAACGGAGATCCGTGCATGTAAACACCGATCTCCGTTCTGTGAGAGGGGAAGGGCTGTGATCACTCCCCTTCCCCTGCCAGTCAAACACTAATACAGTTAGAACACGCCCAGGGAACACAGTTAACCCTTAGAGCGCCCCCCCAGGTTAACCCCTTCACTGCCAATGGCATTTACACAGTAATCAGTGCATTTTTATAGCACTGATCGCTGTATAAATGCCAATGGTCCCAAAAAAATGTCAAAATGGTCCGAGATATCCACCTCAATATGGCAGTACCGCTAAAAATTGCAGATCGCCACCATTACTAGTAAAAAAAATTAAAAAAAATAAAAACCCCAGAAATTAATTCTCATCATTCGTAAACGCGGCAACTTTTGCGCAAACCAATCAATAAACGCTGATTGCGATTTTTTTTATCACAGATATGAGGAAGAACATAAATCGGCCAAAACCGTTGAAAAAAAAAAAGTTTTTTTATATTTTTTTTGGATTTGTATTTTAGCAAAAAGTAAGAAATTGGGGTTTTTTTGCAAAATTGTCGCTTTTCTTTTGTTTATAGCGCAATCAGAAATGACACAATGATCAAATACCACCAAAAGAAAGCTCTGTTTGTGGGAAAAAAAGGACACAAATTTCGTTTGGGTACAACGTTGCACGACCGCGCAATTGTCAGTTAAAGCAACGCAGTGCCAAATCGCAAAAAGTGCTCTGGTCCTAAAGGGGGAAATCCTTATGGGGCTGAAGTGGTTAAAGGCACATAAGTCACCTAGTATATCAGTCATCAATTCGTAAAAACAAGTTTTTATTGTTACATCACTCAATAAAAGAAACACTATGCAGTGTATAACATGGTATGCACAACTAATGTTACACCAAATATAGTAAGGATAGGGTACCGAAGCATTTCCTTCACCCGACGCGTTTCAGAGAACGATTCTCTCCTTCATCAGGGGTGTAAGAGGTATCATTTATCTACAATATGACTGCACTGATCTGAGAATATACATATAGCTCATAAATATACAGTGTTAAACATTATTGCATCACAAACTTACAGTCAAGCAGATGGTGTAATAGATCAGCACTCCATGCCAATTAAAAGTGAGTTCATCGGCACAAACATTTGTGTTGCTTAATAGCATTTTGACTGGTTTCGGTATTAAAGCTTGTTCTGTTTCAAATGCCACTTTATGCACTGACATACCTCCTTAGACCCAGTCTGTCCAGACAGTAAGGTCACCTGCTGACTTGATACCATCCACAGGCAGTTTTAACTCCTCAATAAGACACACAAGTTGAATCCAATACAATTTTTACTTCGGATAATTGCAGTACAGAGGATGGTTTCCAGTCTTTTGTAGTGTAAAAGACAATGACTTTCATAAGCCCCGTCTCTATGAATAACTAACACCGAGGGAAGAAATGGACAGGGTCTAGATAGGACTTAACCAATTAGCACTAAACAGGAGGGGAGGCCAGAGGAAGATACCAAATCACATTAGTAAACAGGTTGTAGGTTACATTTACACAGGTTATATTTACCTTCCAGAAAAATGATCTGCATCAGTCGCGGCTGGTGTTTTTTTTGTTGTGGGGGGGGGTAGCAAACAACCACCCCCCCCCCCTTGGCGGCACTTCCAACCCCCCACCCCACTCGCTGTCTGCTGGTCTACCACCGACTCCACCGGCAGGTACCCCATCTAGGTGGTGTGCATCAAGGAGCAGCAGGGATCAGGTAATCGGCAGACATCAGGCTGCGGCGGACATCGAGCAGCGGCTCCTGTGTCTTCTCCTCGCTTCCCCCGTACATCTCCTCCTCTCCTCCTGGGTGTCCAATAGGATCTTTCAGCCAATCAGGTGACAGGTATCAGACCCGCTTCCTGAGTGGCCGGAAGGAGGATCAGTGTTGCAGCAGCGAATATTCATTTGCTGTTGCAACAGACCTGGGTGGACTCCAGATGCAGTGCTCTGTGCCCAAAGCCCACCCTATTTTGAAGCCTATTAGAGCCTCTAATCAGTGTTTCAAAAAAACACACCCCGCCCACCCCCACCATAGGAATTTACGCGCCCGGCTTCCTGAAAGGGGCCAGTCGCAGCATGAATAGGGAGGGCGGCGGCATTGAATAGGGGGGGTGGTGCTTGTGCGCCATCAATGGACGGGCCGCCCCTGATCTGCATTACGGTATTCTACATCTCTGAAAAAGAAATCTCGAAACGTGTTAATTGTAATTTTTTTGCCGTAGTGTAGTGGTTCTCAACTCCTGTCCTCGGGACCCACTAACAGGCCAAATTTTAAGTATTACCTTAGGGAGATGCAGACTAGAATACTGCAATCACTGAGCAGCAAATTATATCACCTGTTCAGTTATCCTGAAAACCTGGCCTGTTAGTGGGTCCTGAGGACAGGGGTTGAGAACCACTGCCGTAGTGTATTTTGTACTTTTGTATGTCCACCACGTTTATTACTTGTATGTATGCCTCTCCCAGTTTTTGATCTTTTTTGTACCAATAAATGACAATATATTTTATCCACATTGCACCTCATTTAGTCCCACCCTTAGAGGGCATTTTCCTTTTGTATACGCACAGGGATGATGGCACTCCACCCACTATAGCCAGTTCTATTCATTAATCTATTTTTATTTATTTATTTATTTACTAGCCTTTAACACAGGGCAAAAGGGGCAGTTGCCCTGGACCCAGTCATTGTTGTGGGGCCCAAGGCAGCTTCTCGTTGAGACTGCACTGCCCGCAAATCATTAGGAAGAGCCCAATAAAATGTTTGTCCATCAATATTAAAGAAGGCTCTGGGCGTGTGTGCCCATGCCCCAGACCTGGAAGTGACAGATCACGTATTAGGTACATGATCTGGTGCAGAGCGGCTGCCCTGCCGCAGTAGATCTACGGTGGGCGGTCGTGATACGGTTAAGGGATTTATAGACTCTGAATATCTCCTGTTCCGTGTCTGCAGTCTCTGACTGCGAAGATTACATGAGGACCTTTGGTGATGTCAGGGTCCCTCTTATATTGCATAAATTGGCTAATACTGCTTTAAGACCTATGAACTGCTGAGCCATCCTCTATGCAGTCTGCTACTTCATTCTGATTTATATATCGCTCAGCAAATATTGCCTATAGTGTGACTTTGCCCATTCATAAGAAGACTATAAATAACTGGAGACAGGACTCATAGTACTCCGGATCACGTTGTGATGAAACGAAGGTAGCGGTACGATGGAATGTGCTCCAGGATGAGGTAACAGTCGTGTTATCTTACATCATTGCAGTATCCGAATTCCATAGTACAGCGCGGTTCCCCTTCACCGGCTCACATGACCCGGCATGATTCACCTTCATCAATGAACAAGCAGATTTCATGCACACAATGTAACAATAATCACCTCCAGCAAATTATTATTCCTATCACTGGAGGAAGTCATGACATCAGCAGGAAACAAACTCTAATTCTTACATCATCAGTTACTGTATGATGACAATGTGTCCTGGAATATATGATTCACTTGTTAAATATAAGGAAAAAAACACTGAAGAGCATAGAGGACATTCTATAACTATAACCCAATGTCCGGGGAATCAATAACCTTTTCTGTTGTAGAATAATATATAAGGGAGGACTCAGCGTGTCATAACTGTGGAGATACACCAAATTTAACACACCTGCTCCCCGTTCACATCTGAGACCTTATAACACTAACGAGTCACATGACACCGGGGAGGAAAAATGGCTAATTGGCCCCAATTTGGACATTTTCACTTCGGGGTTTACTCTCTTTTGTTGCCAGTGGTTTAGACATTAATGGCTGTGTGTTGTGTTAATTTGAGGGGGCAGCAAATTTACACTGTTATACAAGCTGTACACTCACTACTTTACATTGCAGCAAAGTGTCATTTCTTCAGTGTTGTCACATGAAAAGATAGAATAAAATATTTACAAAAATGTGAGGGGTGTACTTACTTTTGTGAGATACTGTATATACTTATTTCTCCTCATTATTCAAGGAGTCTTTGATTGCAGCATTTTCTGATTTCTTACACTTTAGAGGCTAAGTTCACCCATTTATTGTTATTTTCAATTTGCATGGACTCCTGGGATATCGGCATCATCTGTTCCAAGAATCCATGGGAATCGCCTAATACGGAAACAGCGCCACGCAGTGGCATTACTGCGCAGGCGCAAGATCAGGAGGTAGCCAGCTGCCCCGAATCCTGGAAATGAAGACCAGAGGGCTTCAGATGCCCAGAGCAGAGATGAAGCCTGTCTGCTTCCGAGATATTATCTAAATGTTGCAGATCAAGTGGACACAATTACGATGGATTATTAAAAAAAAAATGAACTGGGTACTGGAACTCTGCTTTAAAGTTTATGCCCAACCCATATTCACCTTCATACCTCTCTCCCTTTTGTTCGGTTTAAAATGCCAATTTATGCCACCCCCCCCCCCGCCCCATCCATGCATCCGGCCCCTAATTTACAGGGCGCCGGACGCATGGATTCCAATAGGGTTTTTGGAGGCTCAAATTGGCTTTAAAAAAAAGGGTGGGCTCGGGGCTGTAAATAACATTCCTGGAGGGGGAGTCTCCAATTAGCATTTATATCAGACCCTCATCTAGAACAAGGGTCCACTATAGGTGAGGGGAGTCACTGGCCCTTTGCTTACAAATAGCATTAAGCGGCTGAGAACTGTCATTTACCATAAAATCAATCAGAAATTTTCTTTGTACATGTCAGCAGTGGCAGTCCGTCCATTAGGGGCACAGGGGCGCCGCCCCCCTAATCCATGCATTCGGCCCCCTAACCTACATGCGGGGTGCCGGATGCATGGATTCCAATGGGAGGGGGGTGTTTTTTTTTTTCAGAAGCACGTGATTAGAGCCTGAGTCTCTAATAGGCTTCAAAAAAAGGGTGCAGCACTGAGCCTTGAGCCCACCCAGGTGTGTGACAATAGCAAATTAATATTCGGTATCGTCTTCCTGATTCTCCTCCCGGCCAATCAGGAAGTGGGTCCTGAGACCCGTCACCCGATTGCTAGAGAGGAGAAGCGATCCTACTGGCCGCCGAGGAGAAGGGAGGAGATGCAGGGGAAGCCGCCGTGAAGCACCAGGAGGAAGAGACGCTGCCTGGCACCTGGAGGAAGCACTGCTCGCGACCTAGATGGGGTAACTGCAAGGTTGGTGACCGACCGACTGGCGGGGGTGCCTCTGACCTGACCGACCGACCGGGGGGGGGGGGGTTTGGCAGTCGGTGGATTGTGGATTGTTTGCTCTCTCCCAAAAACCACCAGCCGCCAATCCATGTCAGTGTTGTAGGTTTTATGTATTGTACAAATGTGCCACTGCACACCCAATAAAATACTTATTTCTTTATTATGTTTTACAGGTACTTATATACTGACATCAATTTACACAGCACTTTACATACTGTATGTATTATATACACCCGGGTATGGAGGAGTAGGTGACTCCATTCCTTTCCAGTGTTGGGTGCCTGAACGGCGCTCACATAGTGGGGGGCAGAGTCCTTATCCCTGTGTGACCTCTGAACAGATAAACTTGAACATATGACTAAAGAAAAATATTTCTAGATTAGGATAGAGTGGTCAGGGGTTAGGACCCCTGTCAGGGTTTAATTACAATGTAGCAAAATTAGAAATGTAAGAGCCACACAACTGCTAAGAGGTCCAGATACAATTTTATTCCAATAAAAGTCAGGAAGACGATCCAAAGAGTATCCAATGTGTATTGGGGTCCAAAAACATCACCAGAGCTTGAAAAAAACACAAAGAAATCTCCATACCAATACACAATGGAGATGTCCTTATAACTCTTTCTAGGTCTGATGAAGGAGACATTTTTCTACCACCTAAAACGCATTGGCTACTTTTTGGATTGCCCACCTGACTTTTATTGGAATAAAGTTGTAGCTGTACCACCTCAGGGATGTGGCCCTTTAATTCTCATTTAGGTTACATTCAGGGCTGGTGCAAGGATTTTTGACACCCTAGGCGAAACCTCATTTTGCGCCCCGTTGGCTCCACCCCTGACGCCACCTCTTTTCCCTGCCCAGCCTGATCAACTCCAATCAAATGCAGCCTGATCAGCGCCAATCAAATGCAGCCCCAGCAGCACCCATCAAATACAGCTTCACCAGCGCCAATCAATACAGCCTCACCTGTGTCCATCAAATACAGCTTCACCTGTACCCATCAAATACAGGTTCACCTGTGTCCATCAAATATAGCTTCACCTGTGTCCATCAAATACAGCCTCATAGGGGTGGGGGTGGGTTATTTGGCAGATCAGTCACTATTTCTATATACATTTACAAATGGCATGTGATAATACAATCTCATTATCTCAGTCAGACAGTGTCAGTTTTACATGAATCAATGCAGAGCAGCCAGTGACAAATCAACAGTGGCCAGGCGCCCTGGGCAGCAGAGCACCCTAGGCGGCCGCCTACTTTGCCAAGTGGTAGAGCCGGCCCTGGTTACATTACACTACAAGCCAAGAACGTGGAAATCCTTTAAAACCCCTGCCAGGGTTTAATTTCTATGTTACAAAAATGAAAATGGAAGTGTCATACCACTGCTAAAAGGTCCAGATACAACTTTATTCCAACACAAGTCGGTGGGACAATTCAAAGAGTATCCAACGCATTTCGGGGGTTCAAAATGGACTGCTGACCAGACCTGTGCTTGTAATTACTTAATACCATTAAAAGTCCAATTCACTAGTAATTCATTCACATGTTCCCATTTACATTCCTCTCCAGGACAAGGAGATCCTCTGGGGTGTAGAAACCGTCTATCCAGGAAGCAGATTATTTACATCAATATCAATAATACTGTAAGATAGCAACAGCAATAAGAGATAGGGTTGCACAGATATGGGTATTGGTGCGAATACTAAGAATTTATCGGTACTCGTGCAAATGCTCCGATACCTGAAACCAACACTTTCAGGCTCGGTTCTTTCAGCTGTCAGCGGAATTCCCCCACTGACAGCTGAAATGTAAAAAAAAAAAAAAAGTCAATTATCGGTTATTAAGGAGTGGGGCTGCCACATTCTTAATAACCGATGACTCATTCAGCTGTCATTGGGGTTCCCCTGTTGACAGCTGAAATGTAAACTGAAGTCCCAGCAATTGGAGCTGTCAAAAAAAAAATGCAGCCGGGCAATGTTTATCAACAGCACTGCTCAGCCCCTAAAACAGAAAGATAAAAAGAAACATTGTTTCTTTTTGTATCTTACTGTTTATTCATCTAAAGATCAAAGGATGAACTTGATCTGCAAATTAAGTCAGTTTAGAGCAACCTATCAAGTAAAAATATATATATATTTTTTGTTTTTTATTAAATGTTCCTCTGTTTAACCCCTTATTGGCCCTTAATTTCCACCAATCAGCCTTAATTCATTCTATATTCTCCTTCTACATTTAATTAGTATTTTCCTGCTGATTTTTTTTTTCACTTCTATTTTATAAACTATTAATAATTAAAACATTTTTTGTTTGCTTTGTTCATTAATATTTTTACACCTTTAACATATGTTAACACGTTTCTTATTAAAAAAAGCACAACATTTTTTAAAAAATTGTATTTAATTTGTAAATAACTTTTCAGTGCGTTGTACCATTGCTGACAGCTGAAGTGTAAACAAGACAGTTGCGGCGGGTACAGTGGGGAAAATAATTATTTGATCTCCTGCAGATTTTGTGAGTTTGCCCACTTACAAAGAAATATATATTTTTTTTTATAATTTATAATTTTTATCATAAGTGTATTTTATATGTTAGAGACAGAATATCAACCAAAAATCCAGAAAAACACATGATATAAATGTTATAAATGGAGTTGCAGTTCAGTGAGTAAAATAAGTATTTGATCCCCTACCAACCAACAATAATTGTGGCTTCCACAGACTGGCTACAGTAGGTGCTCATGTGGTACACAGATTAGTCCTGTCAATGTAAGGAGGTTCTAACGACAACTCATTATGTGTATAAAAGACTCCTGTCCACAGAATTCTTCAATTCAAACCTCACCATCATGGGCAAGACCAAAGAGCTGTCAAAGGACATCTAGGGACAAGATTGTAGACCTGCACAAGGCTGGAATGGGCTACAAGACCATCAGCAAGAAGCATGGTCAGAAGGAGCAGGGCTGGCCCAAGAGATTGTGCTGCTTGGGTCCAAGAATGAATATTGCCCCCCCAAAAAAAAAAAAAAAAATCACGCCCACCAAAAGACCCCACATCCATTATTTTATATCATGATAACTAAAACTAAAATTCAATTTATCAGGAAGTCAGATTTTGCACTAAAAACATAAGTGTGAACCTAGGTTACGGGCTATTATAGTATACAGGCTAGGGTAGTATATAGACAGACTAGGGTAGTATATAGACAGGCTAGTGTAGAATATAGACAGGCTAGTGTAGTATGTAGACAGGCTAGTGCAGTATATAGGCAGGCTAGTGAAGTAAATAGACAGGCTAGTGCAGTATATAGACAGGATAGTGAAGTATATAGACATATTAGTGCACTCTTTGGCATTAACTCAACTTGGCTTGTTTGGAGGAAGAAAAATGCTGACTATGACCCTAAGAACACCATCCCTACAGTGAAGTATGGAGGTAGAAACATTATGCTTTGAGGCTGTTTCTCTGCTAAAGATACAGGCCAACTTTGCGGCATTGAGGGGCCATGTATTGCAAAATCTTGGATGAGGACCTTCTTCCCTCAGCCATAACACTGAAGATGGGTCGTGGATGGGTCTTCCAGCATGACAATGACCCAAAACACACCACCAAGGCAACAGGAGTGGCTCAAGAAGAAGCACATTAAGGTCATGGAGTGGCCTAGCCAGTCTCCAGACCTTCATCCTATAGAAAATTTATGGAGAGAGTTGAAACCTTAAGGATTTAGAGAAGATCTGTAAAGAAGAGTGGTCCAAAATCCCTCCTGGGATGTGTGCAAACCAGGCAACCAACTACAAGAAACATCTTACCCAGTGGCAGCTGGTGGTATATTTTTTTTTGGGGGGGGGGTGGCAGAAATCCGTCCACCAACACCCCCCCCAGTCGGTCAATCTGTCCCAGCACTTACCCCATCTAGGTCGCGGGCTTCCTCTGGGCGGGGGCTTCACCCTGCGTCTCCTTCTTCCTCAGCTTCATGGCGGCGCGGCTTCCACTTCATCGCCTCCCTCCTCCTCGGCGGATCGCTTCTCCTCTCAGGACCCGCTTCCTGAGCCGGGATTGGCCGGGAGGAGAATCAGGAAGACAGGGCAGCCAATAAAAGAACACAAAGGACTCCAAATATGGAAGGAGTATAGGGCAACCTGGAAAACTAGTGGACTATGGAAAGCATTGTGAGTTCTGGTGAAAAAACCTGTCAAGGGACTCTTTTCAAAAGACTCTAGATTGGCAGAGCGTACTTCAGCATCATGGCTGCAACTGGGAAGTTTTCATGAACCCGGATCCAATGTACGGGAGGGAATGGAGGAGGAGTATCAGTGGAGGGAGCCTCTTACTTGGACCACAAATGTTCACAATGTCACCATGACACAGACAGTGTTGGCCACGGAGGAAAGTGTGACGGAACCGATTGGCACCCCTGCCCTTCAAACCGTTCCAGCAGACCGGGAGCGAATACTAGCCCTGTTACCCCAAGCGTCATACACAGACAAGATGTTGGGATAAAACCAAAGGAATGATTGTTTATTGAACAGAAATACAGGTTTTTAAACACTTCAAAAGTAGGCCAGTCACCACATGATCAATAAAACCAAATATTTACCCAAAACATCACACAATGGTTAGATAACAAGGTAGGGCCAACACAAGGCTAATCCTATCATAGATACCTCCAAGAGTTAGCCAAGTTAGCCAACAGACAGAAACAATAGGTGACTCGGTTAACATAATTAACAATGGGAATGCACACCTAGGAGTCACACAATAGGAGAAAGCCACTTAACACACAGCAACTTAAACATATTATATCAGGAGGCCCCAGAAGCAGGTTGCTTTGAGTTGATGATATTAACATCTGCACTGAGTATCATAACCTAAAGCAGTCATTGCTGGTTTGGGCCTAGAGACCCCAAATATGTTCAGTATATGGGTCCTCCAGTCCCCAGAGTCTGTGCATTTTGGGGAAATATGGACTTGAATCCAAAGCAAGACCACTCCAAGGGTCCTCCAGGCACACACCTCCCAAAGAGTAGTGTTCCCTTAAAAGCCAGGGCCCATAGTCAGGAGGCAAGAGACCAGTCTGCAGTCCTCTCCAAAAGCCCCTGTCCTGGTTGGGTCTGTCACACGAAGTACAGAAGTTTTATGAACGAATGTTCTCATATATAAAACATCTTATCAGCTCATCTCATGAATTAGAGAACCCATAAATTCTGGAAATGTCATGTGATCAGGTTCAGGACTGTGAAAGTTACACTTCAACAAAAAGTTTCAGACAATAAAGTTCATTAATAATGTTTTAGCAAACTTTGTCCGTTCTTTCGAGTCAGTAACTGTTACTCAGGAAACCCGAGAAATACTGCGGCTTCCACTGCTGACCACTGTCTGAAAACGCTGGGTGCCTGGCTGTGGCTTTAGACCTTTCTAAGTCTGCTTTCACACGGGTGATGGCTCCTACTGTCCTCGGAAAAGCAATCCATGGTGGCAGAGCAGCAGCTTAAAGAGAACCCGTCAGCAGCTTAAAAAGTTGCAGTTAAAAGCTCAGAATAAGGAAACATTTATTGGTTCTTGGCTCATCCCTAAATTGAACCACTCCAGGAAGAGTCAATACCCTATCCCAGGCCCCTCCCTCCATGCATGTCATAGCCCTCTCCTCTTTTGGGAGTGTTTAATTACTGTCTGCGCTGGCCCAGCTCCTCCACCCTCTCCTCACCCCCTTACGTAACATTTTACAGGAAAAACTATAAGTGACAGCTCTGATTCTGCTGGGGCTGCTAACATCACATCCAAGATGGTGACGCCCAGCGGCAGTCTCAGGACGTTTTGGATGTCTACATCAGTGTGTCCCAACCTTTTTTCAGTCATGGTCCCCCCTAAAAGAATGCAAAATCTTTAAAAACCCCAGTCTAAAATGGGCTCAACCGTCATATCAAGTCTCCCTTTTCACATCAGAGTCCCCCCCCTTTACACATCAGAGTGCTCAGTCCCCCTCTTACCCTTCACATAAGAGTTCCCAGACCCCTTCTCTACATCAGAGTTCTCAGTCCTCCTCCCTCTCATCAGTGTCCTCAACCCCCATTCACATCAGAGCCCTCAGCCTCCCAAGCCCCCCCCCCCCCCCACCACGTCAGAGCCCTCACCTTCTCCTTCATATCAAAGCCATCCCCTTAATGTCAGAGTCCTGAATTCCCCCTTTACCTTC
The DNA here is from genome assembly GCA_018402905.1 of Glandirana rugosa. Lineage (NCBI taxonomy): Eukaryota > Metazoa > Chordata > Amphibia > Anura > Ranidae > Glandirana > Glandirana rugosa. The sequence goes on along the minus strand of BLSH010162019.1, from coordinate 61,608 downwards.
ACATTAGAGTCCCCAGCCCTCCTTTCCCTTCACATCGGAGTCCTCAGTCCCCCTTTCTTCACATCAGAGTCCTCAGTCCCCCTCTTTTCACATCAGAGTCCTCAGTCCCCCTCTTTTCACATCAGAGTCCTCAGTCCCCCTCTTTTCACATCAGAGTCCTCAGTCCCCCTCTTTTCACATCGGAGTCCTCAGTCCCCCTCTCTTCACATCGGAGTCCTCAGTCCCCCTTTCTTCACATCAGAGTCCTCAGTCCTCCTTTCTTCACATCAGAGTCCTCAGTCCTCCTTTCTTCACATCAGAGTCCTCAGTCCCCCTCTTTTCACATCAGAGTCCTCAGTCCCCCTCTCTTCACATCAAAGTCCTCAGTGTCCCTGCTTGAGACAAGGTGGAGCAGGTCTAAATGCAGGTGGACTTCCTTGCCCTTGTGAACACTGGGGCTGCCCAGGGGGAGCCTTGGATTAGCATCATGTGTTTCCATGGTGCTGGCGGCCCAGTTGCAGGATGCTGTGCAAAAATACCAGATGCAGCGCAGCACCCCTGACAACCCCAGACGCACATCATGCCGCAGCAGCCCAATTGAGAAACATGTTTTATACAAGGGGGGATTTTACAGTTAAATAATAAAAAACAAAACACATTAAATACCCGTCTAATCTTATGGGAGGGTGGCTGTTGAAATAAATATTTTGGTGATGGGGTCCCATTAATTGATCGTGGTTTACTTATGAGTGCGATATGATCCGTGTAACTGGGGCCGTGTCTTGTCCCAGAACACTTTATACTTTTCTTCCTTTATTGTAAAGTTAGAAAGTTTAATTCTAGAGTCATAAATTTACTTTTTTTTTGATGCGTTTTCCATTTAAAGCAATAGAAAAGCATTAAAATGCATCAACACACGTAATGGATCATAATGCACATCAATGAGCGCTGACATGCGTTTTGATGCACTTCAATTTGAGCCCAATGAAAAAGCGTTGGTGGAAACCGTCTGGCTGTAAATCTAGAATCTAAAAAATCTCCACGTCCAACGAAGACGACATTTCGAGGAATCTCCGGATATAAACAGAGAAGTCATGTTCAGCGACAATAATAAAACACGATTCTCTGCTCTCTGTGTTTTCATGAACTTTGTACTTGCGTCAGCGCAGATTCCTCGCCTGCGAAGGGCGGCCTTGTTTTGTTAATGATACACCGAGTGTTTGTGTTCAATCGGCCGATCCTCGGAGCTCCGGAACATCCTGTCTCTCTGGATCAGACTGGTTTTCAGGTGAAGTATGTTGGAAGCAGTCCAGTATGTCACTCATTGTACCGTGTGCAGAGCGCCGTGTCAGAGCGCCGGACGGCCAACTGGACTTCAAGGCGCATTTCCTCCCAGACTTTATACATACCAATAAATCTCATTCTATGTGAGTGCTGGGACTGGGCTGCTGAGCTAACACTTCATATGTGAGATATTGATTTGGTAGAAGGATAGGAAAATGATTAACCACTTGACCTATGGAAGGTTTTACTCCTTTCATGACCAGGCCATTTTTTGCGATACAGCACTGCGCTAATTTAACTGACACTTGTGCGGTCGTGCAACACAGTACCCAAATAAATGTATATTTTATTTTTTTTCACACAAATAGAACTTTCTTTTGATGGTATTTGATCACCACAGGGGTTTTTATTTTTTGTGATATAAATGAAAAAAATTAAAATAAAAAAAGCATTATTTTTTACTTTCTGCTATAAAACGTGCAATAAAAAAAGGAAAAAAACTAAATCAAATTTCTGCTACATACAGTATCTCACAAAAGTGAGTACACCCCTGACATTTTTGTAAATATTTTATTCTATCTTTTCATGTGACAACACTGAAGAAATGACACTTTGCTACAATGTAAAGTAGTGAGTGTACAGCTTGTATAACAGTGTAAATTTGCTGTCCCCTCAAAATAACTCAACACACAGCCATTAATGTCTAAACCGCTGGCAACCAAAGTGAGTTCACCCCTAAGTGAAAATGTCCAAATTGGGCCCAAAGTGTCAATATTTTGTGTGGCCACCATTATTTTCCAGCACTGCCTTAACCCTCTTGGGCATGGAGTTCATCAGAGCTTCACAGGTTGCCCCTGGAGTTCTCTTCCACTCCTCCATGACGATATCACGGAGCTGGTGGATGTTAGAGACCTTGCGCTCCTCCACCTTCCATTTGAGGATGCCCCAAAGATGCTCAGTAGGGTTTAGGTCTGGAGACATGCTTGGCCAGTCCATCAACTTTACCCTCAGCTCCTTTAGCAAGTCAGGGGTGGTCTTGGAAGTGTGTTTTGGTGATCATGTTGGAATACTGCCCTGCAGTCCAATCTCCGAAGGGAGGGGATCATGTTCTGCTTCAGTATGTCACAGTACATGTTGGAATTCATGGTTCCCTCAATGAACTGCAGCTCCCCAGTGCCGGCAGCACTCATGCAACCCCAGACCATGACACTCCCACCACCATGCTTGACTGTAGGCAAGACACACTTGTCTTTGTACTCCTCACCTGGTTGACACCACACACGCTTGGCACCATTTGAACCAAAGAAGTTTGTCTTTGTCTCATCAGACCACAGGACATGGTTCCAGTAATCCATGTCCTTAGTCTGCTTGTCTTCAGCAAACTGTTTGCGGGCTTTCTTTTGCATCATCTTTAGAAGAGGCTTCCTTCTGGAATGACAGCCATGCAGACCAAATTGATGCAGTGTGCGGCGGATGGTCTGAGCACTGACAGGCTGACCCCCCACCCCTTCAACCTCTGCAGCAATGCTGGCAGCACTCATACATCTATTTTCCAAAGACAACCTCTCTGCATATGATGATGAGCATGTGCAATCAACTTCTTTGGTCAACCATGGCGATTCCTGTTCTGAGCCCAATTTGGACATTTTCACTTAGGGGTGTACTCACTTTTGTTGCCAGTGGTTTAGACATTAATGGCTGTGTGTTAAGTTATTTTAAGGGGACAGCAAATTTACACTGTTATACAAGCTGTACTCTCACTACTTTACATTGTAGCAAAGTGTAATTTCTTCAGTGTTGTCACGTGAAAAGATAGAATAAAACATTTACAAAGATGTGAGGGGTGTACTCACTTTTGTGAGATACTGTATCTTTGTAAAAAAAAAAAATCCCAATAAGTGCATATTGATTGGTTTGTGTGAAAGTTATAGCGTCTACAAACTATGGGATTTATACTGAAATTTTTATGTATTTTTTTTTTTATACTATCTATAATCGGACTGCACACTCTGACACTAAGACCCCTTTCACACTTAAAATAGTGACTAAAAAGCGCCTGAAAAACTCCCCCCAATACACCCCAGTGTGAAAGCCCGACTGCTTTCACACTGGGGCGGTGCGCTTGCAGGATGGTAAAAAAAGTCCTGCACGCCGCATCTTTACAGCGGTGTGGGAGCGATGTATTCACCACTCCTATACCGCCCTTGCCCTTTGAAAACAATGGGGCAGCGTTCCTGAAGCGCCTGAACACCGCTTCGGGAGCGCCGCAAGCCGGCAGCTTCAACCCCTTGTGGGGGGATTAAAAGCGCACCGCCACTGCCGCCCGAATAGCGGTGTTTTATCACTAACGCTCGGGCGGCCCCGGTGTGAAGGGAGCCTTCTGACACTGGGGGGCTGAATAACTGTCACTGACATCAACAGTGACACTAATACAGTGATCAGTGCTAATGCTATACACTGCCACTGTACTAATCAGTGGTAGCCCATCCATTAGGGGTGCATGGGCGCCGCTATAATGAGCAGTAAAGCACCGCAAATCAGCAGTGTTTTACCGCTAACGCTCGGGCGGCCCCGGTGTGAAAGGAGCTTTCTGACACTGGGGGGGCTGAATAACTGCCACTGACATCACCAATAGCACTAATACAGTGATCATGCTATCACTGCCACTGTACTAATCAGTGGCGGCCTGTCCATGCATTCAGCTCCCTAATGTACATGCAGGGCGCTGGACGCATGGATTCCAATGGGGGTGTTTTTTATTAAAACACGTAGGAACATGTAAACATAGGAAGGATAGAAGTCTCCCTGAGCAGGGATTGGAGGGGAAGCCAGAAGGAGGAGCAGGTGGCACACTGCATCTGGTGGCAGGCTATGGATGGCAAATGACACGTTGCATCTGCTGGCAGACTATGGGTGGCAAGTGACACACTGCATCTGGTGGCAGGCGATGGTGGCAAGTGACACGCTGCATCTGGTGGCAGGCTATGGGTGGCAAGTGACACACTGCATCTGGTGGCAGGCTGCAGGTGGCACACTGCATCTGGTGGCAGGCGATTATTATTATTATACAGGATTTATATAGCGCCAACAGTTTGCGCAGCGCTTTACAATAGGGACACAGTACAATTACAATACAGTTCAATACAGAAGGAATAGGAGGGCCCTGCTCGTAGAGCTTACAATCTAAAGGGATGGTGGCAAGTGACACGCTGCATCTGGTGGCAGGCGACAGTGGCAAGTGACATGCTGCATCTGGTGGCGGGCTATGGGTGGCAAGTGACACACTGCATCTGGTGGCAGGCTGCAGGTGGCAAGTGGCACACTGCATCTGGTGGCAGGCTATGGGTGGCAAGTGACACGTTACATCTGATGAAAGGCAACTGTGGCAAGTGACACACTGCATCTGGTGAAAGGCAACTGTGGCAGGCAATGGTGGCACGTGACATGCTGAATCTGGTGGCAGGCAATGGTGGCAAGTGACACACTGCATCTGGTGGCAGGCGACAGTGGCAATTGATATGCTGCATCTGGTGGCAGGCAGCAAGTGGCACACTGCATCTGGTGGAAGGCTGTGGGTGGCAAGTGGCACACTGCATCTGGTGCTTCCCTGCATGCTTGTGCAGGGTGACTGGTCTTGTTTCCACCTCCTCCTGTATTGGGTGGGGCCTGCTGGGCCCCTTCCACAGCTCTGCTCCCTCTCCTTCCACTGGGTGACTGGTCTTAACCCCGCCCCTCCTAGAGTTTTCTGTAGTGGGTGGAGCCCGCTGGGCCCCTCCCACCATTCGACTCTCTTTCCTTCTGCAAGTGGACTGGTCTTGTCTCCTCCTGTAGATTCCTGCAGGCAGCTTGTAGGGGGTGGAGCCTGCTTGGCCCCTCCCACAGCTCTGCTCTCTGCACAGGTTACTGTTACATTCACAAAGTAATATCTGGGATTGCAAAGGCATTTGGTGCTCACAAAGCAGATTCACAGCCATTGTGGCTATAGAGAATTATGTATAAATGAAAGTTCAGCTTTAAGACAAAGTATACATCTACATGTTAGAGTTTTCCACAAGAAACAGAAATAAATCAACAAAAATAGAGCGACCACAGCGACCCCGACTATTATCTCTGCGCCCTGGGGGAGTAAATTGTTAGCTGTGATGAAGAGGCGCTCATTGTGAGTGGAGATTATAGAGTATCCAGGTATAATTATGTCCTCTCGGCCATGGAGGAGACGGATCCCGGGATGGGAAGGAATTGTCTCGGATGAAATTATCGTATTTATAGAATGTTCCGGACAAAATAGAATCCATTCATCAACTTATCCGAGGAAGAAGTGCAGAAGACACGGGACAGGAGCAGATCCTCCTTCCTCGGTATCCTCATAGAGAAGGAAGCTTCCATTGAAAAGAAACATTTCTAGATTCCGGTCCGGTGTCACCGCGTGCCGATTATTAATAACTTCCTGAGAAGGAGAACTGCCAATGCTGAGCTCTGCTATGGGTGTTGGGTGATTTAACCATTTATCTGCCACCCTGGGGTCACCGGCAAGGTGGTGGACGCTTTTTTTCTAGAGCACACAGAATCTGGTGCAGCTGTGCATGGCAGCCAATCAGCTTCTAAAGCCTCGTACACACGGGACGACGATCGTATACAACAGGTCGTACTAACGACCGCTATATGTGATATTGATCGTTCGATTACGCGATTAGAACAGCCGACATACATCGGTCGTACAAGAGTTGTATGAGCAAACTAGAAAACTTGGTCGTACCAACAAGCGCTCATACGACTGTTGTATCGTGTGTACAGAGAAGTTGGTACAACAAGTTGTATTGTGCAAAACACGCATGCTCAGAAGTCAGGTATGGCCGGATGCTAATTACATGCACCTGAACGTTCTTTCTGTGGTCGTACGGTCGTGTAGTGCAGTCAGTATGCAAGTTACATTATCCAACATACGATTTGAGACGATCGTAAGTACGATCGTCATCCCGTGTGTACGAGGCTTAAGGCTGGCCATACATTATACAATTTTCTTCTACATCCTTTAGATTTACCAAAACCATATAATAGTAGGTCAGCACTCTCAATGTGTTTGCTATCAGGCAGGTCCTTGCACTACACAGTTGAAGGTAAATCTAAAGGGAATTGAACAAGAAAATTGTATAATGTATGGGCAGCTTAGGTTTTTTATTTCTATTCCAGATACATATTGATGAAGGTCTGATGCGTGTATAACTTCAGCTTCTTCAATTAAGCTTTGACAATAAAACCTGGAAGCTGATTGGTTAGTATGCACATCTGATGACACAGTGCACAGAGCCAAATTGAGTGGCTCTGTACCTTGCAATCACTTTGATGACCAATCACAGCAATCACATATATAAACAGTGTAGTATTTACATTGCAGTGCCAGCCCCTTCCTGTAGGGGGTGAAGGAAGAAAGAATAAATTAATGAATTAATCTTTCATTCATTAGTTTCAGGTCAGCGGATCTCAAGGTTGTTGGATTGTTTCTAGCCAATTCACCCCCCCCCCAGTATATCTCCTCAATATCTGGTCTCTGTATGTGATCTGCATATTCACCCCTTCACCCCTCCCCCTCTGTGTATCTGGTGCAGAATTACTGAGCTCCATGTTGGCATGTTTCTTCATTTCCACAAAATTGTACCAAAGAACGAGATCGGGTGTTTACTTCACAAAATAGATTATTTGGGGGTTCAGTCTGTCTTGGCCTTTTATTTCTATTCCAGATACATATTGATGAAGGTCGGATGCGTGTATAACTTCAGCTTCGTCAATTAAGCTTTGACAATAAAACCTGGAAGCTGATTGGTTAGTATGCACATCTGATGACACAGTGCACAGAGCCAATTTGAGTGGCTCTGTACCTTGTAATCACATTGATGACCAATCACAGCAATAACATATATAAACAGTATAGTATCTACATTGCAGTGCCAGCCCCTTCCTGTAGGGGTGAAGGAAGAAAGCATAAATGAATGAACGAGTCTTTCATTCATTAGTTTCAGGTCAGCGGATCCCAAGGTTGTTGGATTGTTTCTAGCCAATCCCCCCCCCCCCCCCCAGTATATCTCATCAATATCCGGTCTCTGTATGTGACCTGTATATTAACCCCTTCACCCCTCTGTGTATCTGGTGCAGAATTACTGAGCTCCATGTTGGCGTGTTTCTTCATTTCCACAAAATTGTACCAAAGAACGAGATCGGGGGGTTTACTTCCCAAAAAAGGTTATTTGGGGGTTCAGTCTGTCTTGGCCTTTTTATTTTGACAGAATGTAAAGGAAACAGTTTTATAGTCTCTCTGTCTTTTTCCTTTATATAATAACAAAAAATAAAGAGGTTATGAAATATCACCCTTAGACCCCTTTCATGCGGGTTTTCCGATCGGGTCCGCCAGTCAGTTTTTCAGGCAGAGCTGATCAGAGCCTTCATTCATTCCTATGGGGCGGCTGATGTGAGCGGTGACATGTCCGCTGACACCCGCTGCTATCCGATCCGATCCTCTCCGGGAAATACAGATTGTGACCCTATTTTCCATCCATTTGGCGGATCGGATCGGATGAAAACTGACAGGATGATTTATTGTGGATACATTGTTGCAGTTCCAGGCACTTCAGATCTCAGACATTCTGTAATCTTTGTGCCGCAGACGTGACCATTGTTACCGGGGCAGAAAGTGCCGGGAAATCCAAAACGCTTACAGTTGTCACCAATTGTTCCCCCAATGGAAAGAAAGTCTGGCTGGTCGCACTTCCATAAAATCACCTTTATTGATGCAAAAAATGTACAACAATCCAAAATGTACAAATAAGGGGTATAGCATTCAGCGTTTCACACCGTTCTTGGCACTTAATCATAGCTCAAAGGGTACATCTACACACAGGTATATACAATATAATACCAATAATACCAAAAGTATTGGGACACCTGCCTTTACACGCACATGAACTTTAGCGGCCTCCCAGTCTTAGTCTGTAGGGTTCAATATTGGGTTGGCCCACCCTTTGCAGCTATATCAGCTTCAACTCTTCTGGGAAGGCTGTCCACAAGGTTTAGGAGTGTCTATGGGAATGTTTGACCATTCTTCCAGAAGTGCATTTGTGAGGTCAGGCACTGATGTTGGACGAGAAGGCCTGGCTCACAGTCTCCACTCTAATTTATCCCAAAGCTGTTCTATCAGATTGAGGTCAGGACTCTGTGCAGGCCAGTCAAGTTCCTCCACCCCGAACTCGCTCATCCGTGTCTTTATGGACCTTGCTTTATGCAGTGGTCCAAATCATTTGGTGGAGGGGGGATTATGGTGTGGGGTTGTTTTTCAGGGGTTGGGCTTGGCCCCTTAGTTCCATTGAAGGGAACTCTTAGGCCTCATACAGACGGGTGTTTTTTACAGCCACGTTTTTTTACAGCTCTCCATGTCATTCAATGGCCCCTTAAAAACGCTGACATTTTTCAGCTATAGAGGGCTTCGGCGTTAGTGAGCTGAAAGTAGGACATTTTCAGGTTAAAAAATAGCAGAGGGATGGGTTTTTAAAAAAAAACAAAAAACACCTATTGACGCCGACACCCACTAACGCGCATTAATGCCGATGCAAAACGCCAAATAAACCGCCAAATTTTCCCTGATGTTAGCCCAATGTTTTGCTTATTTTTTTTTCATACGCCCGTGTGTATGAGGCCTAAAGGTGTCAGCATACCAATACATTTTGGACAATTTCATGCTCCCAACTTTATGGGAACAGTTTGGGGTTGGCTCCTTCCTGTTCCAACATGACTGTGCACAGTGCACAAAGCAAGGTCCATGAAAACATGGATGAGTGAGCTTGGGGTGGAGGAACTTGACTGGCCTGCACAGAGTCCTGACCTCAACCCGATAGAACACCTTTGGGATGAATTAGAGAGGAGATTGCGAATCAGGCCTCCTTGTTCAACATCAGTGGCCGACCTCACAAATGTGCTTCTGGAAGAATGGTCAAACATTCCCATAGACACTCCTAAACCTTGTGGACAGCCTTCCCAGAAGAGTTGCAGCTGTAAGGCCTCATACACACGGACGTTTTTTGACGCCGACGTTTTCTGGCGTTTTTTGCAGCTCTCCATGTTAGTCAATGGCCCCATAAAAACGTCAGCGTTTTTGAGCTGTAGATGACGTCAGCGTTAGTGAGCTGAAACTAGAACCCACAGCCATCGCGTTCTGAGGCTGTAACGTTTTGCCATTTTTTGACGCCGACGCCACAATATGCCAAGAAACGCCAGCAAACGCCACCTAATATTATACCGGCGTTTTCTGGCATTTTTTGACGCCGACGTTTTTAGGTTGAAAAATAGCAGAGGGATGATTTTTTTTAAAAAACGCCTATTGACGCCGACGCTCACTAACGCTCAAAAACGCTGATGCATAACGCCGAAAAACGCCAACTTTTTTTCCTTGACGTCGGGCCCGACGTTTTGCTTATTTTTTTAGAAATGTCCGTGTGTATGAGGCCTAATAGCTGCAAAGGGTGGGCCAACTCAATATTGAACCCTACGGACTAAGACTGGGATGCCATTAAAGTTGCAGAGTGGCGCCGTAATGCAAATTGCTGTTTATGAATGGCGGGTCGCTCGTGTGCCTGTGCGGGCGGACTCAATGTCTGCTGGCTACCCGTGATCACCTGGCAGAGAAGAAAATCGGGGAACTGCCAATGTAAACAGGGTGGTTCCCCGCTCTGTCAGGCGGCATGTAAGAAATCTACTGATTCCTGTCACTGGGATCAGTTAGATCTCTGGTGCCCCTGGCAGCCCAGCCCCCTCACAGTTAGAACACGCCTAGGGAACACAGTTAACCCCTAGATCGCCCACTGCAGGTTAACCCCTTCACTGTCAATGACATTTATACAGTAATCAGTGGATATTTACATTTCTGATCGCTGTATAAATGTCATTGGTCCCAAAAAAGTGTCAAGAATGTCCAACATGTCCGCTGCAATATCAAAGTCCCGATAAAAATCGCAGATCGCCGCCATTACTAGTAAAAAAAAATAACATAAACGCCATAAATGAATTCTCATGGTTTGTAAACACGGCAACTTTTGCGCAAACCAATCAATAGACGCAGATCACAATTTTTTCTACCACAAATTTGAGGAAGAATATATATCAGCCAAAACTGATGAATGCATTGATTTTTTTTATATATATTTTTGGATTTGTATTATAGCAAAAAAGGAAAAAATAAATATTTTTTTTCAAAATTGTCGCTCTTTTTTTGTTTATAGCGGGGATCAGAAATGACGCAGAGGGGATCAAATACCACCAAAAGAAAGCTCTATTTGTGGGAAAAAATGGCATCAATTTTAAAAGCACAAATAATGATATATATATATATATATATACACAGTATCTTTTTAGATTAGATTAGATTAGATTCAACTTTATTGTCATTACACATATACAAGTACAAGGCAACGAAATGCAAGTTTGGGTCTAACCAGAGTACAATAACAGCAAATGCAGGATATACAATGTTACATGATTTACATAAGTTAAATAGAATGGTATATAGGACTATAAACAGTAATTTACAGATGTATATACTATGAACAGGGGAGGGCTGGGTGGCAATTGCCCCCCAGGCCACCCTAACTTACATTCAAAATGGCCGACGGCCGCTGCCAGCTCACACTTTTTTCTTTTTGTGGAGGAAGGAAGTAGGGGCCAGGGGCGCAGTCAACAACTAACTGCAAGCAAAGGGGGGGTGCCCAGGGCTGGCCCTACCATGGATCCTGCTGGGCCCATTGGGCTGCCTCTGGGGGGGGGGGAGCCGGTCCAGGAGGTGGGACTTCATATGAGAGCGGCCGCGCCAGGTATGCGGGAGATCCCCGCTCTGTGTAATCCAGCAGCTCTCCTCTCTCTGCATTGCAGGCTGCATTGGATGGGCAATGGTGAGGCTGCATTGATGGGCACTGATCAGGCTGCACTGATCGGCACTAGCAAGGCTGCATTGATGGGCACTGATGAAGATGCATTGATGGGCACTGGGGAGGCTGCATTGATGGGCACTGGTGAGGCTGCATTGATGGGCACCGATGAGCTGCATTGACGCATTATTTTTGTTAAACCTCCTTTGTTGCTATTAACATTAAATTGTTACCACATTGTATCATATTTGTCTTGCTTCATAACATCAATATCCGTTCTAAAACCAGGTGGGCATGGATGGTGAGCTGATTCGGTGGTTCAATGGGCCGCTTGACTGGACTTGCCCCCCAGGCCTAAGGCTGCTAGCCCTCCCTTGACTATGAATATAATATACAGATGAATATATATGTACTATGAATATAATATACAGATGAATATATATGTACTATGAATATAATATACAGATGAATATATATGTATTATGAATATAATATACAGATGAATATATATGTACTATGAATATAATATACAGATGAATATATATGTACTATGAATATAATATACAGGTGAGTATATATGTACTATGAATATAATATACAGGTGAATATATATGTACTATGAATATAATATACAGGTGAGTATATATGTATTATGAATATAATATACAGGTGAATATATATGTACTATGAATATAATATACAGGTGAATATATATGTACTATGAATATAATATACAGGTGAATATATATGTACTATGAATATAATATACAGATGAATATATATGTACTATGAACACGATTACAGAGGCCTTTTTAGCCAACCATTAACAAAATAACGAAGTGTGAGTTGTGGGGGAAAACGTGGTAGTGTATCAACGAGGGGCAGAGTTCAGTAAAGAGACAGCTCTTGGAAAAAAGCTGTTCTTTAATCGGCTGGTCCTGGTCCGGAGGCACCTGAAACACCTGCCAGAGAGCAGAAGAGAGAACAGTCTATGGGTGGGATGAGAGGAATCCTTAAGAATGCTGCGAGCTCGACGCAGACAGCGTTTCTTTTGGATGTCCACCATGGCTGGGAGTGAAGTCCCTGTGATGCGCTGGGCAGTTTTCACCATCCGCTGCAGTGCCTTGTGCTCTGCAACAGAGCAGCTCCCATACCAGACTGCGACACAGCTGGTCAGGATGCTCTCTATTGCGCAGCGGTAGAAATTCATCAAGATATCCGAGGAGAGCTGATTTTTCTTTAGTGTCCTTAGGAAAAAGAGGCACTGGTGAGCCTTCTTGACCAGGCTTATTTGACAAAAGAATGATATGCATTTTTCTGTCAAATAGCCAATGTTCCATTATATATAAGTTTATATATATATATATATATTTATATATTATGGACATTTAGATATTGATTGTACATTTTGGTTGACATGTGCCATATTGCATTACATATTGTTGAATATATATATATATAAGTCATTATTTGTGCTTTTAAACAGAGTTTTGGACCTGTTTTTTTCTTACAGGCCTTTATTTGGTTCATTTTCATTAGGATTGTTGCTCTGTAAGAGATGGTGGCGTTTGATTGCCCACATCTGTGTCTCATTAGCTATACACAGGGAGAGGTGATCTAGACCTGATATTCATATCATATATATTTATATATACCTATGTGTAGATGTACCCTTTGAGCTATGATTAAGTGCCAAGAATAGTGTGAAACGCGTTAGCTGTATGCTATACCCCTCATCTGTACATTGTGTATTGTTGTGAATTTTCTGCATCAATAAAGGTGATTTATGGAAGTGCGGCCAGCCAGACTTTCTTCACATTGGGATTGGTGTGATGTAGGGGGCCAGCGCCCGTCAGTGGCGGCGGGAAGAATGGAAACTCACCTGGATCGGGGTTTCACTCTCTCTATGTCACCAATTGTTAACCAATAGGGACACACTTGTTTTACTCACCCCTGCCTGTATGGGGATTCCCCTCATTATGGAGAGATTTCTGCCCACTTCCTGTTGTGTCTTTATAACAAGTGAATTAAAATCTGCCCAATGGCAATGATAGCAGCAGTCTGGCCATTACAGGTTATATCTCTGCCAGTCACTGGCCGTGTACAACACTTGCAGTTCACAACGTCCAATGCTGCTGGCTCCTGCTCTCTTGGTGCTGCTTCCCTGAACTTCTGGTCTTCACAGGAAAGAGTTCACAGTGCAGTCTCAGGTCACTCTGTTAGCCTGAAAAAGGGGGGAGGGGGAGGAGGAGCAGGGGAAAATCTTGCCATCCAAGGCAATGGGGCTATGTGCTTCTATTGATGCACACAGTGTAGAGAGACACAGCACTAGTCTCTGCATTCAAGGGTGGTTCCATAGGATGCTGCAAGAGAAAGGAGCCACCCTGAGGTAGAAAACCTGGGGAAGAGGTCATGGCCCCAACTTATACTGGAACATAGGCAAGGATTGGGTGAGTGAGTGGAGTCACCATAACCAAGGCTGGGTAAGCTGCAATATATTAGAGAGGGATGACAAAAAAAGCTTTTATATTGTAAGCTCCCACAAATTATATTGTAATTGTACCGTCTCCCTTTTTTGTAAAGCTCAGTGCAAACTGTTGGCACTAAATAAATCCTGTATAATAATAACAATATATAATTCCTGTGTAGTACCCTCCTAGGTAGGTGCTAGAGAGTGCATATAGTTTTTTGGGCTTCTCTATAAGTAAGTTACCAATGTCTACTGAAACGTATGAAATGAACTGATATGTTCATATATATCCCTGTAATAATGTTTATAATTGCAGATTTCTGTGGATGAATAGATACATATATACCCCATTCTTCTGAGGAAGCGCTTTTTGTAAGCGCGAAACATGTCAAGATTGAATCCGATTGCTTGATTGCGGGTCCCAACTATCAAAACACACGCCTCAGACGTGTACCCAGGCGATCTGATTATTATACCTCCTACCCTAAGTCTTACCCTCTGGAACTGACCATACTGGCCTGGTACTATTATTGAATTATGATTGTGCTATCAGGTTTTCTAAGGCCACTGTGAAATACTAGGGTATGTAGTTGGTTTTGGGGTTTTCCCCTCGGTAGTTGGGCCCGCCTGCAGTTCGGCTTCAGGGGTTTTTAATCATGATGTTTGAATATTTTTTTTGTGTTTTTATGTCATTTTTTAATGAGAATTGAATAAAACTTACTTTTTGTATTTTGCCTCCTTCTGGGGTTTATTGTTTACGGTACCTTTAAAGTCCCAGGTGCTATCCAACCAAACTTTTTCCTTTTGGGCTTCTCTGCTTAACAGGGAGACAGCCAGGCAAATTTAAGTGCTGTCTGCTTAAAGGGGTTGTAAAGTCTCCTGGTTTTTCACATTAATGCATTCTTAATGCAGCAGCCCCCCCCCAGAGCGCCCCTTTACTTACCTGTGCCAGAACCGATCCCGCGCCGGGGGGACGAGCATTGTCCCTCTAGCTGCCGGCTCCGGTCCTCATTGGATGGATTGATAGCAGGGGAGCCATTGGCTCCCGCTGCTGTCAATCAAGTCCAGTGACACGGGAGCCGGGGGGCGGGGCTGAGTCCCGCTCTATGTGGGAATACACGCAACAGCCGGACTCGGGAGCGCGCCCGCACAGGGGACCACCAGGGAAAGCGCTTCCCTGACGGGTCACTCGAAGCGGAGGAGGAGCCAAGAATGCCACCGAGGGACCCCAGAAGAGGGTTTTGGTTGTTGGTTTAGAGAAAGTTAATTATATATATTTGTATAAGTATACTGTATGTACTGTATATTGTACTTTTCTAATGTGTATTAGTTTATAATGTATATATTTTTTATTTTAACTCATCTGAACTAATTTAGGTGTGCTTTTTTATTAGGTTCATAATTAATTAGTCATCAATATTTATTTATTGATGCAGGAATTCATGAAATGAAATGATGACACTGATCATTACCAAGAACTAGGTTGGCCTTTAATGTCGTTCATCATCTTCCAACAAACAGTTCCTGAGTATTTGAGTGACTCATAAATCTGTCTGTACACTCATATAACGCAGAAGTTTGTACTCATCTGATTGTCACACCGATCGTCCTACTCCTGCCTGGGTTACACCAATTTATATCATGAGAGCTGCCGGATGCACATACAAGGGGGGAGGGGGGCAAAAATGGAGGAAGAGGGGGGCCCTTCTTCTGCACCTGGCTATGACGGCCTGGGTATAGAATGCAGGTATGGGGAGAGGGGGGGATTTGTGGACTGAATATTTTTCAGAAACTAGTGGACTGTGGACCCCAATTACACTGGTGGCCCTCTTTTTTCTATGGATTGAGTCCCCTTGACCTCAGTCCATCAAGGACTTTAGACTTTTTAAGTGTTTAAGTGAGTATTGTAAGTGGGGGGGGGGGCTAAAGGGGTATGGACGTAAGATATGGGTCCGGCAGTATCGGTCCACGTCTTCTTCCCGGGGGGAGAAGGAGGTAAAAACGGGGGGAGGGGGGAACATACACGTAGGCCGTCGAGAGTACTATATTTAACCACATTGGGTCCGTCCTCATCCTGCTAGCCACACTGTTAGTCTACTCATGTTTGAAGACGCAATATACTCACATGTCTGTCTAAATACTCAGTGAGTTTATGAGTCCTTGACAAACAACCTTCTACTACTTGCTGTAATTTCCGGTTGGATCAAGAACCATTACTAGTCACAGTAGTAAAGTAAAGTACTTAAGGACGTAGTTATTTATTTATAACTACTGATTAAT